>JAODAL010059667.1:0-21349 GCA_025379985.1 Phyllomedusa bahiana
CTACCATGTACTCTACTTAAGCACGATGTAAAAGGTGTAAAAACCCCTTTGAATAAAAAAATGAAGTTTTTGGGAAAAAACCCAAACTTCTTTTTATTATATAAAGGTTTCTACCCTTCATCTGTTTAAAGTAAGTACATGGTATGTTTGTGTTTAGGCTCAGTGCACACTGCGTCTAAACATCCATCAAACGTATACGTTATAATGTATATATTAAACATATGCCAAACGTGCACTGTTTGGATCAGACATTTAACATCCTTTTTTTTCTTTTTTTTTTTTTTTTTTTTACTACTTTTCTATTGGCTTTCCCTGTTTTTTCCCGCAATTTGATTGGTAGCTTTGTCTATATATTTTTATGACAGATACAAACATATACATTTACAATATGAGCACAAACACAAGCATACGTTTCCCATTGACATATACTTTCAAAAAACGTATACTGTAACATAAATTTTTTGGGTTCAAAAAAAAAGTCGCCCCGCGTCCTCCATCTGTAAAAAAAATAAAGGATACATGATAAGGTCACAAAACGGATACAAAGACACAGCGGGGGGGCAATACACCCAAAATTTAGAAGTAACTGAAATACAATAACGCCACGTTTCAGTATATTTTTTTATTTAAAAAAAAAACATTACACAACTAGTGAAAAACGTGATGGACCTGATTGGGCTAGTCACATTGCGTTTGACCACCCATCTAAATGTGTATGTTATATCGTGTACGTTAAAGGTATGACAAATGTGTAACGTTTGTGTTTATTTGTTTTTTTTTTTTTTACTACTTTTCTATTGCTGCACTCTTTTTTTTCTTTGTTTTTTTTGATTGGTATTTTGTTTATATATTTATGACGGATACAAACAAAATACTTTTGCAACAGGGCACAAACACAAAATACTTTTTTTTCCCATTGACATAATTGAAAAACATGTATACTGAATGATAGGGTTTTTTAAACTTGGGCTATGGGCTTTTATTTGCGCTGTGAGCTCTATTGGTTGCAGGGGCTCTAATTTCTGCTAGAGCTCGGGTTTGCTAGAGCGCTGTTTGGGGTTGCTAGGGGCAAAAAAGAAAGTCTTATTGCTAGACTTTTTTCATACAAAAGGGCCCAGGGTTTTTTTTTATGAGTACAGGCACCCCTACATGGCTATTTTTCAAGGGTTAATTGGGGGACGTAATTACGCCCCCAATTACCCCTGGGGACGGGGGGGGGCGGGAGCGGGGAGTAAGCGGGGCCGGCCTTCGCCGGGCCCCTTGACTACACGCAGCGGGCGATACGCCGCTAGAAAAAGGGCAGGTGAATTATCCCCCGCCCGGCGGGTTCCGCCGGCGGGGGGAGGGGACGTAATCCATAGTTCTCTATGAAACTGTGAATTACCGTAAAAAAAAGGGGCCCTTTTTTTGGGCCCCTAATGCGCACTTCGCGCGAATTACGGGCCGAAATAGGCCCATTTTAAAACCGGTGAACATGGGCCTTACATCTTCCGCTTACATACGTCCCCATTACAAACGGAGACTTTTTGGGGGGTGGCTGACATTCAAAACGATCACGCCCCATATAACCAATGCCAGCATGCCCCAGCGCACAGAGATACAGAAAAGTTAGGTGAAAATCTTTTAAAAAAGGGGACAGACAGCAAAACAAATGAAAAACATTTTAAAAAATTTTTTTTTTTCTGGGAATTACATCTAATAAAACTACCTGTTACACTTACATACAATTTCAACTTTAAAACAAACCCACAGTCCCACCTTTTGTAACCCGGGGGCTGCCTTATTTTTGCACATAAAATTTAGGACAAAACCAAGGATGGGTCCAAAACCTAGAAGAGGTACAAGCCATTGGTTTTTTCTCTCTTTAGGTTTTTTTTTCCTGATCTTGGCTTATAAATACTGCGGCAAAACATGCATCAAAAACCACTGTGTGAACCCAGCCGAGTAGTACATATGTGTTCCATGGTGTATAGGAAGGCATAAACAGCCCCAGGATGATAACATCATATGGTTTTTTATGCTGCAGTTGGAGAGATCATGTTTGATCCAGCAGCCCCGTGCCACTATTGTAAGGCTAGGTCTACACAGCAGAGGTTTTTGGTCGGATTTTCAGCGGATTCGATATTTAGAATTCACATAAAATCTGCCGTACACTGTGCTGCATAGATAGCAATAATACATCCATGCTGGAGTCTATCTGGTGGATTTAAAACATTTTACATAATACACCTAGATTTGCCATCAGCCCTGTATATTGAATGTACGGGGCCGATGGCAAATCTGAAAAACGACAACAGTTTTAGCAGAAATCTGCGCCCAAAACCACGGTCCAACAATGTAAAAGTGCCGTCAGATTTTGGACAGCATTTTAACATATTCTGTGTGGATTTAGCCTAAGATTCTCTGTTTGGGAGACAATTATGCCAAATTTCTAGAGCACTTGCATTGGGCAGCATGATGGCTCAGTGGTTTGCACTGCTGCTTTATAACGTTGGGACCTTGGATTCAAATCCCACCAAAGACTTCATGTGATGAAGTTTGTGTGGGTTCCTCATGCTCCCAAAGCCTTACTGATAGGTTAATCTGAAATTTAAATTGTGAGCTCCAGTGGAGACCAGGAATAATATGAATGATGACAATCTCTGTGGAATACAGTGCTGCTATATAAATACAGGCAGTCCCCGGGTTACATACGGGTTAGGGACTGTAGGTTCCTTCTTAAGTTGACTTTATATGTAAGTCAGAACCAATATATTTAATACATGTATGGTGTGTAATTATAGGCAGGTATATGTCCCCTCATAGGCAGGTATATATCCCCCATAGCAGGTATAGGCAGGTACATGTTCCCTATAGCAGGTATAGGTCCCCTCATAGACAGGTACAGATAGGGCTTATTTAAAAAAAAAATACAAATACTCACCTCACTCCCCTGCTGCTCCGAGGCTTACCTTGGCTCAGTCTTCTGGCACAGGCCGGTGATGTCATCAGGTCGCGCAGACAGCGTGATGACATCGCGTGCTGCCTGTGCCAGAGACTCCGGAAGGCTGCATGTCTGCTTGCGGCCCCTTCCGGAGTTCTATTGTGGAGCAGTGAGTGCTCGCTCTCTGCTCCGCAATAGAGGATTTGGCTGCATGCGCTCCCAGGAGTCGCATACAGCTGAAGCGATCTCCGCCGATGCCCGGGCCAATGCAGTGGACACCGGAGAGTCCGGGGACCGGAGAGTCAGCTATATGCGTTCCCAGGTGTCGCATACTGCTGCACTGATCGCTGACAGCGCACGGGCCACAGCAGCGCCCGGACGCTGTCATGTACTCGGGATTCAGCTGTACATGACTCCCAGAGGAGTCGCGTACTGCTGAAGTGTCCCTGTCAGTGTAAGGCTTGCGTCGTTCTGATAGTCCCCGTTCGTAACTAGGGGACAGACATAATTCGGGGACTGTCTGTATATGCAAAAAGAAAAGCAAAATGTTCAAGTTTAGCATCACTGTGGCTCTTTGCAACACCTACAGTAATTGATGAACTGTACCAGGTACAACATGGGGTTGTATGAGTAAGTTGTACTCATTCGATGTGACTATGGAGCGTGCTATAATGACAGAGTGGCATTCCAGCACATATAAGGAAGACCTCCAGATTTACAGTCTTCAGTTTCTACTACGCCCTAACTTAAATCAAGCTATCATAGCGGTTGTATAGAAATCGAAGCCTTGGAGTGACATGTCAGAAAAGAGGCGCCGCCACACCAGTTCTACGGCACATTAAATGAGTGTATAGTGTGCCGAATGTATGAACCTGTCATGTGGGTTCATAAATCTTGCATAGCATATTTAAGGTGCTTATCTTAGGTGCATTCAAATATTTCATACATGGCGGCAACCGCGGCTAGTTTTGGTGTACGACTGTTCATACATATATAGAAGAGGGCCACAACAGTTCTTTTGGTGAAAATACCCCAAAAAAAGTCACAGACAAAATCTGACATGTCGCCCTTGGAGATTAAATTTTCACCCACAACAGATGTCTTAACAGATATATGTATGGGTAACATAACAATAACTCAGTGCACACTAGGTTTGACCATACAGTAAAACGTATGCCAAACTTGCACTGTTTTGAGCAGACATTTGACATCCTTTTTTTAACTATTGTCTGTCAGCGTAAGCTGTAGTGCACACTATGTTATTTTGAACGGATAAGGGATTTGTTATCTGGTGGTGTGACATAATAAAAAATGTATGCGCTAATGTGTTCAAGTACTCATATAGGTGGACGAATGTGCAACGTGCATTGACATTCTGTCTGTTTTTCTATTAACCGTCAAATATCCGTTAAATTGTAACAGATGGGAGAAGCAGGGCGTTGCGCTGTTTCAAATTACACAACAACGTATACGTTCCAGTATGTGCATGTCAATGGAAAACGTCTCCCAGTGAATGTGCCCATTTTATAAATGTATATGTTGTTATCTGTCATAAGAATATAAACAAACCTGCCCGATCAAATTGCAGGGAGAAACGGGTGACAACCAATGGAAAAGCTAGTTAAGAAAAAAAATAGTCTGAAAAAAAAAGGCTGCACAATTGGCATACGTTTAACATTTATGATATAATGCACATGTTTTGATATATGGTCAAATGCAGTGTGCACTAATCTTGGAATGCACTCAATCCTTCGCCAAAAATGAATATCCTGTAATTATATTTCTACATTGTTGTAAATAGTGTTGTTCTTCAGATTTGGGTCCTGGTTAAATACAACTTGAATTTTAGAGTGCTTTCAAACAGCGCAGTTTTGGTGCCGTTTTAACTGCACTCCAATTAAACTGCATTATTACCAACAAACTTCTTTCACTTATTTAAACAGTTTGGGTGCTTTCACACAGTGAGTTTTTGACGTGTTTTTTGACGCACCATGTGAAAGCACCCTTTGGAAAGTGAGTAATCAATTAGTGTGTTTGTAATCCACTTCAAACACAGGAATTGATGACTTACTTGAAACAACTTTCTGAACAATTTAGAGAACTGAAAGAAGCTGCTGGTAATAAAGGCAGTTTAATTGGAGCGCAGTTAAAACTGCACCAAAACTGTGCTGTGTCAAAGCACTCTAAGCAATTCAATACAAATTGTCCCAAATTGACTTTGACCAGAATACAGGTAAAAATAATTGTATTCTGTCAAGGCTGGGTTAACACTTTGCGTTTCTGCATCCATTTGGTGGTTTTGCAATTAATACTATTTTTTTTATATTTTTCAGCACAGATTGGCACAGCTTCCAGGGGCGCTACCTAACTACTAGAGCACCAAGAGGGTAATTATGACTATGTGGGGCACTTTGGATGGGGAGTTTGTATATGGAGAGTGTGGCACAGGTGAATGATAAAAAAAAAATGAGGAGTCTCAGGTGTTTGTGGTCTAAATTCTTCAGGAACAAGTCATGGCTGGAAGAAAACATCATGATGGTCTGGACTGGATAGAGAAAAAGGAATGTGAATGACTTATCAGACAAGATGTCACTGGATGTGATTGCAATGTGTCTGGAGCACCTGTGTACCCTGGTAGCTACCACTGTAGTGCCACTGTATGGCAGTAATATTGGTCTTGGTGTAATGGTTTATATTCAGTAACAGTATGGGGTATTTAGTATTATTATGTTGAAGATAGGGGTGATGATGTTGCAGTATTACTTGGTCTTTGTATATTGTTTTTATTTTGTAATATTGGTCTTTGGTATGCTGGTTTGGTCAGTAATATGATAGTAGTGGTATATATATATTTTTTTGTATACGTACTGACCCGCACAATATAGATAAACTGTACGTTGTAAAATCCAACAAGAACTAAATCCAAAATCAATGGTGCAATTTTTTTTTTCTTCACCCCAAAAAATTATTTTTTTCCTTCGTCTATGTTGCTGCCAGAGGCTCTGTGCCGCCTGCCTGTGTGTTAACGTAAGACAGAAACGTGGTGTGTACCGAGGTCAATTGGTGAGGTTTTTGAGCTCCCCATTGACTCTCCACTGTAAAATTATGTATGCAAAACCATTTGTCAAAGTATATGTTTTTGTTTCTCACCTTGCTTTCAAAATGTAAGGAAAGGTAAATGAAGACTATTACCAAATACATTGGTGTTCTAAATTTGCTTTGTTCAGAAAATAAGACTTTATCTGCTGCTAGTGAACAAAAATGTCTCTAGATTACTGACCACATCTCCTCCCTACACTCTCTTATCTGATTGCTCCAAGCTGCTATCTGACCATGGAGATTCACCACTTGCTGAGTCTTAGGCTATGTTCATATGGCGTGATTGCGGCGTTTACAGTATGCGCTGCAATATGCCGGTTGTTTTGTGAGTAGTGCTGTTCAGCGCGTACTCCCGAAGCATGGGGCGGTCTGGCAGCCCGCCGGCCCCATTGACCTGTATTACTCGCAGCGCGTATTTGCTGCAAGTAATTGACATGTCACTTATCTCCCCGTGCGTACAATACAATCGGGGAGAGGAGTCGTAATCCATAGTTCTCTATATGAACTATGGCTTACCGTAATTTGGGCACGCATCTCGCTCTTATTAGAGAGTAAATATTCTGCGAAACAAACGCTGAAATTAGCCCGTGTGAACATACACTTATCTCCAGCACAGGAGCTTATTTACCCAAGTTAATGACCAACTTAAACCATTAAAGCTGTGTAACTTTGTGCACTCCAGATTATAAACTTCATGTTCACACGGCTTATTTTTGGGTGCATTTCGCCACGTATAGCAAGCGCTCTAATACGAGCGAAATGCTCCCCAATCATTACGGTAATCCACAGTTCTCATAGAGAAATATGGATTATGCCTCTTCTTCCCGGGCGTACAAGACGATCGTATTGTATGCGCAGGGGAGATAAGTGACATGTCCATTACTTGCGGCGAATACATGCCACGACCAATGCATGTCAATGGGGCCGGCGGGCGGCCCCCCTCCCTCCCCGCAGGAGTATGTACCGACCAGTGTGACTCCCAAAGACCCGCCTTAATTGCGGGGTGTACTGTACGCCCCGAAATTAAGCCGTGTGAACATACCCTTAGTGTAACAGGACTAGGAGTAGCAGAGCTGATATGCCAATCATTGCTATAGAACCACCCACAACTTGGGTCTGAAGCTGACTGTGACTCTTTGAAACAGCATATTGAGAACAGAGCTTTAAGGTTTAATACACTTCACATTTCTGGTTTCCATTTAATATACATGGATGGTGGCATCTGTCATATATATGGTCGAATTTTAATGTATACATTTTTCTCTGCAGTTGTATGGAATAGCACAGACTCATGCACGATTCTATAGTGTTTTTTTTTTTTTTTTTTTTTTTTTTTTTGTGGTATACAGACACAACAGCCATAGAGGCCAAAAGGAGGCACTTTTGGCCCATGTTGGGCCATTTAATCCTATGGATATATTTAGCGTATGTGTCAGGAGCTTTCCCAACATACATGCTAAACAAAGATCACGTGGTGTGTACCCAACCAAAGGTTCAGGTCAATCAACTAGTTTGATGTACATGGATTTTAAAATAAAATCATGTACCCAAATGCATGCGTTATCGTATACAGTGACTTCTATGTCAGTCTTTAGTATCTGTTTCATGAATCTGCATCATCTGTCCTTAGTAGAAGACTACTTTAAGTTGTATATAAAACATTTTTTTATTTTTTTTAGTGTATCCTAGTGGAAAATGTATATCAGTGTAAAAATCATAAAACTATAATCCAATCAAATTGCAGGGAAAAATGTTACATTCAAGAGAGAAGCTAGTTTAAAAGAGGGGGGGGGGGGGACTACATGGATGTCAAGGGCTCGGTTCACATGACATTGAACTATACTGCAAACTGTGTACGTTATAATGTATATGCTTAGTGTCTCAGCCGTGCACTGTTTTCTGCATACGTTTGACATTGTCTGTTTTCATATTAGCCGACAAATTTCCATTATATTTGAACAGATGGGAGGACACAGGGCGGTGAGTTTCTTCAAGATGAGCAAAAAATTTTATAAAATTATAGTATGTGTTTTTTAAATGTATGTCAAGGGAAAACATATCCCAGTGTTTGTGCCCATGCTGTAAGTGTATACGTTTGAATCTGTAATAAAAATCTAAACAAACCTGCCCAATTAAAATGCAGCAAAAATTGGGTGACAGCCAATAGAAAATCTAGTTAGAGAAAAACAGATGGCAAATGTCTGCTCAAAACAGTGCGTGTTTGGCATACGTTATACGTTTAGTACATATGTTATAACACACACGTTTTAACATATGGTTAAACGCAGTGTGCACTGGCCCTTAACGTGATGTGAACCTAGCCTAAAATGTGTGGAGAAAGAAACCAACCTTAGGTTTGTTGTACTTATTGCATTTGACCATATGGCAAAACGTGTGCACTATAACGTATAACCTTAAAATATGCCATATGTGCACTGTTTTGAGCAGACATTTGACATCCGTTCTTTTTCTAACTAGCTTTTCTATTGGCTGTCACCTGATTTTTTTTTATTTTTTTTCATGCAATTTGACTGGGCAGATTTGTTTGTACTTTTGTGACAGATATAAATGTATACATTTACAACATGGGCACAAACAAAAGGATACGGTTTCTATTGACACATACGTTTTTTCAACATGAAAATCCGCAGCATCTTCCTTAAATGTATATTTCACGGAAAGTCAAAACTGTGGATTACCGTAATTGGGGCGTATTTCGTTCATGTTAGAGCGCAGTACATTCTCAATAAATGGCGACATGCATCCCAAAATAAGCCACATGAACATAGTCGAAGGGTGCTTTCACACAGTGCATTTTTTGTGCAGGAAGGCACAGCAATTAATACTGTACATTGCTGCAGCAAAAAATCATGACAATCACTATTTTTGCCTTTTTTTTTTTTTTTCTCTGCATCAATGTACAGCATTAATTGCTGTGCCTTCCTGCACAAAATAATGCACCAAAAACTCTCCATGTGAAAGCATCTTAATTTTGTCATCACTTTCCAAAGGGTGCTTTCACATGGTGCGTTTTTGGTGGATTTTTTTATGATTTTTTTTTTTTTTTTCTGGAGAGGCACCGTAATTAATGTTATACATTTCTGCTCCAAAAAATGCATCCAAAAACACACCGTGTGAAAGCACCCTTAAAACTGCACCAAAACTGCGCTGTGTGAAAGCACCCTAATGTAGGTTAGGGCAGCCGGGCAGATCATCCCCTGATTCTACTGCCCAATTGGAGTTCTCCTCCTGGGGTAGTGGTGGTTACCAACAGCAGGTGGACACTATAAATCCTCGGAGGGTTTGGCCCAGCCTCTTCTATGTGTACATCAGGTTACTGATTGGTTGTTAGCTGCTATGGGAGACAAGCAGGTAACATCTACCTTTGACCGGCTATCCTTCTGTCACTTACAGATATGCTTCTTTATGGGAAGACTCAACCCAGCAATCCCTCCATTGGCACATCCTAGTTCCACAGTGTATCTTTTCTTCGTATACTCTGATGTAATACCTTTCTTGCCTGTCTCTCTCCCTTGTTGTGCTTAGAGGACTATAGTTTCCTAAGGTTACTGCACACTACATCATATTGAATGGTAGACGGATCCATTATCTGGTGGTATGATATAATGAAAAAACATATGCATTAACGTGTTCATTTACTTATATAGGTGGACAGATGTTCAACGTACATACTGTGTTTTTTTTTTTTTTTTTTTGTGCGGAGGTGATGGGCTTAACCTTTTAACACAAAAAAAAATATATTACTCCATTTTTCTCCTCTCCTTCCAAAAGCCATAACTTTTTATTTTTCCACCTACATTTTTTTTTTTTGCAAAACAAGATGTACTTTCCAGTGGTGTTCGTATTACTACAAAATATATTGGGGAACGGCAAAAAAATTGTGGGGCAAATGTGAAAAAATTTACTTGCACCATGTTTGCGGGAGTTTTTTGTTTTGCGGCGTTCAATCTTCAGTAAAAATGTGTTATTTGTATTCTACAGGTTGATACGCATCCGGCAATACCAAACATGTAAGGTTTTCCCGTTTATGTTTTGGTAAAGTGGGAAAAATTCCCAAAACCCTTTTTAAATATTTAAAATTTTGGGCCCCCGTGGCCCCCCTTTTTTGGAAAACCAAATAATTGTTTTGTACTACCCACATATGGACATCAGGAGGGGGCCCATTTTTTGCGGGCTAAAAATGTATTTTCCCTATTGTAGCATTTTTGGAAATGCATACGTTTTTTTATTTTTTTATCACTTTTATTCCAATTTTTTAAGTGAGGGAAAAAATAAAAAAAAACATAATTTTGGGTTTTGGAATTGTTTTTGGGTTCTAAGTGTACGGGATAAAGGGATTTTTTTTTTTGACCCACTCTTTCGGATGCCATGATGCCAAATGTGTAACTTTTTTATTGTTTTTTATTTGTAAAATGGGGAAAGGAGGGTGATTTTTTTTTTTTTTTTTTTTTTTTTTTTTTTAACTTTTAAAATGGAGTCCCCCTATGGCGTTTAACCCCTAGGGGGTGCGTTTGTTTTAAAACAGCCCAATGCATTGCCCAGCAATGCCCTTTTGACTGTAAAACCCGATTTCGTTCTCCCTACTTCCTGCCTGTGGCTGGAAGTGGGGCAAACAAAGGGAAAGTGACAGCAAGGGGGCCTTCACAAGGCTTTTCCCCCTGCCCAGGGCCCAAACATCGGGAGTCGGCGATCTTATCGCTGATGTCCCGATCGGACTGAAGAACGGTGTGTGGCACCACTCTTCATTCATTTAGATGACTGCAGCATCTAAAGGGGTTTAAAAAAGGGAGGCAGCCCCGCCCCCTTTAAAGCTGAAAACCCCTGGGGGTTTAGCTGCAATTAGCCGCTAACACCCAGCAGCTGTGTAACAGGGTTGAGCTGCAATCCTGTTGCACAACTCCTTATGGGTACGTCGGGTTGTTGAAAGGGTTAAAGATTACCTATCAGACGTCGGCCACTAGTGCTGACACTGGCGATGTGATGACATCAGATCGCGCAGCCTATGCTGAGATTTACTCAAAGCCCCGCCGTGCTCGGGTGCATCGGAGAACAGGAAAAATGTGTTTTTTTTTTTTTTTTCTTTTGGGTCCACCTATCTAACTGGGGGCCACCAACCTAAATGAAGCCTTTCTACCTACTTTACTGCCGCTTACTTATCCGCCAGGTAGATACCTTGGGCCCAGCTATCACCTGCCTTCCTACTTAACTTGGGCCTACCCACAAACTGGCCTGGCCTACCTACCTAGGGCCTCCCAACTTATCCAATGGGGGTCTATCTACATGAATAGGGCCTACCTATCGGAGCCTTTGCCTAGCTCCTGTAAAATTTTCGGGGGGCACAGGCCATACGACAACAACATCCGGGGGGGTTAGTCCTCCTCCTTCAGAGATGCAACTAGCTTTGTATTGCATACTATACAAATCAGTTCTGTTTTGCACACTGTATTATGTGGTAATATGCAGGCATCTATGTCAGAGAGGCCTAAAAATTAAGAGCTATTTTCACATGCAGTAAATATAGGGTGGGCACCCAAGATCAACTCCCCTGTGGGCAACAGGCCCCCTAGTCGAACACTGATCCTAGCAGATTGTAAAAGACCATAATCCACCCTTTAAGTCAAGTGAGGCTGGCATAAAGAACTTTTTGGATAAACCTCATGTTGCAAAAATTTACTAAATGACAATTTTGGTAAATAAAAAAAATTCCTACAGATTTCATACAAGAACTTGGATTGTTTTAACTTCTGTTGGCCTCTGGGTCTTCAGGTACCAGGTTTGGAAAGCCTGCCATGATTCAAAAGAATATAAGGCCTCATTTAATAAATGTAACTGGATGACTGGCTTTGCCCATAGCAACCAATCAGAGCTCATCTGTCACTTCAGCTGGTGTCTGTTGCAGGCAGATAGTTTTGCAGCGACGACAAAGGAAGTTGCTACCTGCAGCGCGTACTTGCCAACCCTGAAAATGGGGGGGAGGGTGGGTTTTCTCCAAACCTCCCACTCCCAGGGAAGGGTTGGACCTCCAGCAACTGAACATCTGCTGGAGGTTCTCTGTATGAGAAGCAGCATCAGGAGATGCCCTGGAGCTGCTGGTGTGATGTACATGCATATATAGGAAGCCCTCAGAGCTTTGGATCACAGTGCACTGCTGTGATGAGGGGCAGGGCTTATTGGGACCAGTGAAGCTCCTCCCTTTCTCTCCAGCCAAGCAGCATGAAGACTCCATGAAGCCGGCAGCAGGACAGGTGAGTACACTACCATGTGTGTTAGTGTGCAGGGAGGTGTGTGTATGCACCCCTTGTGGTCTCTCTGGCAGTCTCAAGGGGCAGGAGACTGGCCACAGGGGGTAGAAGTTGGCCTCTGTTCCCTTTCTCCTGCTCTCTTCAGGCTGTCTCCAGCAGCTGTAGGGCGCTGGATACAGACCGCAAGGGGCAGAAGTTGCCCCCTTATCTCTTGTCCCTTGCTCCTGTCTCCAGTGATCGTAATAGAGGTATCTGACAGATGCCTCTCCATTACTATCACTCGGGCTTGGTGTCAGCCAGTGAGGTTTCTTGTTGCCCAAGGCTGACACTAGCCCCTGGTCACTATTACCCCAGTACTGAACACACCAACTGTACTGGGAAAAGCTGGTAACTTTCAAAAGCGGACCCTCTGGTATGAAGGTCCACTTCTGGAGCAGCTGCAGACTGGCATTTGTAGAATGGGAAGGAAGCAGTATTGATGAACCTTCCCATTCTGATCAGGCCGAAGTTGTCATTTTTACTTTGGCTGGTTATGGAAAAAAAAGGGCGGTGGGGTCATGTTAGGCCCCCCCCCCCCCCCGAAAATTTATTTATTTAATGAGAATCTAAACATGGACATCCTCTGTAATGATTACAAGAGTTGCCCACTTTAGGATTCTCAATAAAGAGCTTATTTTTTTCAAGAATGTCTTAAGTGGAGGCCCTCCCCATTTTCCATAACCAGCCAAGGTAAAACAGACAGCTACAGCCTGATACCATTAGAATGGGAAGGTCCATTAACACCAATCCCTTTCCACTCTAAAAATACTGCAGCCACCCCAGAAGTGGACCATCACATTAGAGGGTCTGCTTCTAATGGTTACCCAGCTCTTCCCAGTACCCATGGTGTGTTAGGTACTGGGGAAGTGACCCAGAGTTAGTGTCAGCCTTGAGGTAACAAAAAAACTACTGCCAACTGACATCAAGCATGAGCACCAGTAATGGAAAGGTGTCTGTCATATGCCTCCAGTGTTAAAACTGAAATTAAATGGGGGGTGGGGGTGGAGGGGAGACACAAATTGCACAAAAACATTTTATTTAAATATTCCCCAACATCAGCCCTCTTGAACCATTTTATTAAAGAAATCAATCCAACATAGTCCAAAGGGGAAACCTGTATAAATGTAAGAAAATTAAAAAAAAAATCACCGTACTAAACTCAATCTACTGGTATCTACTACTGTATAATATAAGTGAATAATTCCAAAGCGCTCATAGGTATAATTGCTGATTAATATTTTATCAGTTAATCTGGATATTTACAATATTATATCACAGAGGACATCTTTCCAAGTAATAATCATATATTAAATATATGGCTAGAGGATGAACGTGACCGTATGGAACGTTTCGGCTGGTATCACAACCTTTCTCAGCCGGGTCACTAGAGAAGAAAACAAGTATATCAGAAAATATACAAAACTCAGAACAAATATTAAAAGTAATTTGAATATAAGAAATGTATGAAAAAGAGGGTACTGGATAGAATGGATGACGGCATGAACTACCGTTTTTCCCCCCGATAGAAAGACGTGGGGTGTCTTGGGGGGTCCCTAAGTAAGATACCCGAAAGTAAACTAGCGCGCCTGATGACGTCACCCCCCCGTGCCGGATGAGGGGCCGGGAGGGGGGGAGCGCGAGGAGGGGGGTGGGGAGAGGGGAGCACGGGACCAGGAAAGGTTTTTCTCCTCCCGGCCCTATACTGCCCTTAAAGACATCCCCCCGAAATAAACATAGGGGGATTTTTGGGGGGTAAAAAGAATGTAAGACGCTGTCTTTACTATGGGGGAAACACGGTAGTACATGGTGGTAGAGCATAACACAGTAAGTGATGTATATTGGTGAACTACCCGTAGAAAAAAATAAGATAAGAAATGACCGGAGGAGGGGTGCAAAAAAACAAAAGAAAAAACAAGTAGGAGGTAAAATGAGGTAGAAAGGGTAAAACAACTTACCAGGTGCAGACTAAGAACAAAGGGCAAGTAATGTATGGAACAATAAAGCAAAGAGAATCTAATAAGTATAATAAAATAGTTTTTTGTATATTTTCTGATATACTTGTTTTCTTCTTTAGTAACCCGGGTGAGAGGCTGTGATACACCGAAATGTTCCATAGTCCGTTCATCCTTACCATGTATTTAATAATTTATTTTCTTTCTTGTATGGAAAACATGTCCTTTATTAATTGAAAATACCCAGTTTAAACTGAAAAAATATTAATCAGCAATTAACCTAGAGTACTGTGGAATTATGTTTACTGGGTTGGAATAACTCCTTTCCACTGAGCACCTATAATCATTGTCCCAGTGCACATCAGTGTTATCTACTACTGTATAATCACTGTATGGTGGCAATAGGGTAATTGTAATTTTTTGGGTTCATGCAAGTTTGCTTCCCCATTTCCCCGGGATGTGAATAGGCTCTCCAGCCCCCAGGAAACCCGGTGATCCCAAAACCCCTAATTTAGTTTTATTCCAACGTACACAGTTCGTGATTTGGGTGTGATTTTTGTAAAGGGAGGTGCACCCAAATAATGAGGGGCATATTTTTGGGGTAAAGCTGCATTCAATTCTCTGATATCCACTTTCAAAAGTTGGCAAGTATGCTACAGAGGGGGTTTGCAGCATTCTTCACCACAGCTGAGCTAGGAACGGAGTTGTAGTTACTGTATACGTGCCATCTTTTTGAAAGTGCCCATCAGGGAGATCTTGTGCTGCCCCAGGGATTTTGTATGGACCATACCCAGAATTTTACATAACACACCCCTGTGTTCCATAAAAGCCACAACCCTTTTCACGATAGTCTACTAGCTCTGGAGAAAAGCTGAGTGTGTGATGTGGCTCCCCCCTTTTCCTTTTTGTTGGATAAACACCTTTTCCCTAAAATGGGGATGGGGTTATCCAGCATTTGGGAAATAGGGGGTAAACCACATAAACCTCTTCCCCTCAACCCGGGCCAGCCCCTCTGTACCAAATTGTTTTTTTGTCATTTTTAACATATAGAATCTGTCTGCTCTGCTATTCCCCACATGAGAAAAAAGCAAGCCCCAAAACACACCAACAACAGGGCAAAGAATCCCCTTTTTTTGGGCCCCGGGGGATATCATAGTATTTTTATGTTTCGCCTGTAATTTTCCAGGTGTTTATGGTGAATAAAGATGGCCCAATGCAAACCTACTGCATATATAAACTACACATGAATTCAATGTCATACAGGCACAATGTGCCCTTAACTCTGTTCTTTACTATACAAGCCCTTGGGCAACCACCCGAAAGGGGTATTTTTGGGGGAAACTTGGTCTTATTTTTAAGAGTTGGTGCCACCTCTACTGCTGCCAAACAGAGGCAGTGCTTCTGTATATTGTTATACTGCGTGCAGATGCTATTCAGCAAAGCAGTACTCATCAGCAACTACACCGTAATATTACTGACCAACAGGCCAAACCTTTTTGATTGTTTTTAAAAGCGAAGTCCAGAAAGATTGCGAAAACCCGAGTAGGTGTTTGCAGAAGGACCCTATGCAATGACACTCATTGCCCCCCTTTTACCAATGACCTTTTTTCCCCCATATCTCTTCCTTTGAACTACCCACCCTCATCCCCCTGGACTACCTCCCGTGCTCATTTTCCTTCTGTACTACCCCAAAATCAATTCTGGATTACCTTCCCACAGCTCTATCTCTTCATTCTGCAATACCCCTGCCATTATTCCTTTTGGTCTACCTCTCTACAGCTCCCGCTTTCCCTTTTATACCCCAAACTATCCTTCTGGAAAAGTCCCAAGTCCATCTTCGTACTAACCAAAAAAATCATCCCTTTAACTACCTTTTTAGTAGCCAATTCTTCCTCTGCACTACCCCCAAATCATCCTTCGGACTACCCCTCACAAAAACCATGTCTTCCCTTTTGAATACCTCTCACCCCGTTCCATCCTTTTTGTAAACCCCCAAACATGAACTCTTCTGGACAAACCTCCCCATAGCTCCAGCTCTTCCTTCTGTAAAACTCCCACCATCATCCATTCTAGGTTCCCTCCCAGCAGCTCCAGCTCTTTCTGGTGTACTCCCACCATCATCCCTTCTGGACTACCTCACCACAGCTCCATCGCTTCCTTTTGCTCTGCCCCTCCCCTGCAACACTATATCTCCTTCCTGCTGCACTACTCTACCACCTTTGCTCTTATAGCACCAGCTTCACTGCAAAGCTCCCCTCTCAGGACCATCTATCTCTGCTGCAGTTCTCTTTATAAATGTCTCCCTGTCAAAAAAAACCCCCCCCCCCAAGCACAATGCCCTCTTTCTCAGCAGCACCACTCTGCTTTCTATTCCCTTATAAGATCTCTCCCCTCCTCCCAGTGCCGTCTCCCCTCTCCTCCAGTAGTGTTTTTATCACCCCCTCCCCCATACAGCAGCTCCTCGGTAGGAGCATTTCTGATGGGGCCAACTCTGTGTTGTCCTGTGTCCCGATCCTGCACAGTCGTTGACCCTGTGCTCTAAGCTGCCAGATGTGCAAATTCTTCTTAAGGCAGAGAAGAGCAGCACCCTGCATCTGACACCGCTGCTCAGCAGCTTCTGTTACCGCAGCAGTGTATCTTCTTTCGGAGTCCACTGCTCTTCTGACTTGGGGCGGGACTAAAATTGCCTTGTTTCAATCATTGCTATATAAACTAGTAGCAGCAGGCTGCTCTCGCAGGAGCCCGGGAGCTGTCTCTATATGGTGGGACTCTCCCGGACATTTCGGGAGACTTGGCAGGTATGAGTTAATGGCTCCGTTCCTAGAGCAGACTCTGGCAGGAAACGGAGGAAGATTCTGAGCCCTGCTGTTAAACCCTGTGACTGCAGCATGATCAAAGGGGATTCCCAGTGCCCGATGGAGGCCTTGGGAATATCTATGCAGTCTGCCCTGAGGATCTAGAATAGCTCAAGGGATACCTGTATAGTAAGGCTTGTGTCAGGATATATTACTAAGTACAATAGATATCGCTTAATAGAGTTGATTGCAGGTGTATAAGGGCGCATCCCCACAGCAATGGACAAATACTGGTCAGTTTATGCGACCAGCATTTGTCCTGTTTTGCGGTTGTCCCCATGGCCGCGGGGGGTTTGGCTTTTCTCCGCGATGAGCCCTCCCTCTTCCCATTCATATGCCGTCCAAAAACCAGACAGAAGAATGTGCATGATCAATGTCTTTCGGGCGTCCCGCGGGTGGGAGAACTGCTGGGCGGAAAACCCATGCAGTGGGCATGGGTTTTCCATAGGAGCCCGTTGGGCTCATTTTTGGGCGGTCTGTAAAACCGCAAACCGGCCGAAAACCCGTGCCGTGGGGACATGCTGTAACGCGTGTACTGTTGGTGCTGCTGTAGAGGTAAATGCTGGCCAGTGCATACTTCTGAAGTGCTCTGACCCTGCCCCAATTAACTTCTTTCTCCCGGCCCCTTCTGTACGCCGGGGAAATGTCTGCTCATCATAGTACTAAATGAGTAGTATGATTTTACCATAATTGTGGGCCATACTTCAGGCGTATTGTAACACCATTACGCCATGTGAACATAGCCTAAAAAACAGTGTGGAGAAAATGATTACAATAAAAATATTTAATTGTGTACATTACATATGAAAAAAACTACACATTAGGTATCCACATGACCATACTAATATGTTTAATCTAACATACCCTGTTTCCCCAATAATAAGACATCCCCCGAAAATAAGACATGGTGCATTTTTTCTATGCAATTCAGAGTTTGGCTGCTTCTGCTGATGTTTGTGATGAAATCACTACAGTATATATACCTGTTTTTGTTCAACAATAAATGTGAATTCTTGTTCATGGAAAAAATAAGACATCCCCTAAAAGTAAGTCTTAGCTTGTCTTTAGGAGCAAAAATTAATACAAGACACTGTCTTATTTTTGGGGAAACAGGGTTATTTAGTGTGGGGAAAAAAAAATGTACTGATGTTTAAAATATACCTTACAGATCACTTGATAGACACCCCAACTTCCCCTAGTTTGAGTTTTTTTTTTTTTTTTTTTAAAAAAAACATTAAACTTTATGGAATTTGCCTTCAGTTAATTTTTTTTTTTTTTTTTTCTTGATATGTTCATAGTCTCGGCCAAGGACCAAAATATACTAAACGGTGACGCCAGAGCAGTAAGTAACCCTATCGTGACTGACCTATGATGATCTTTATGGAAATCATGGATGAAATTAATTCATGAGGCACAAGCTGACAATTTTGTGGAGTCAGATGACTATTAGGGTATGTTCACACGGCGTTTTGAGATGGTTTTTGGGTCCGTGTTGGATCCAAAAATCGCATCCCAAAATGCTGCGTCGATCAGATCCAACACGCAGCTTCATGTTGGATGTAGCAGGATCGCACCCTATCATTTTAAATAGGGCTCCTGCTGCGCCTTTCGGACCAAGAATTGACATGTAAATTTTTTGAACGGATCTGAAAGATGCAATGACACACATGGATGATCACTCGTGTGAACGCTGATGCGTGTTTCATAGTAAAAGCAATGTAAATCACATTGCACATTAAGTGTTTGGGTCCGTTTAAGGTCCGACAGATGGATCCAAACACGCAGCTAAAAGCATATGTAAGTCAATACGCTGGGTGAACATACCCTTAATCTTCCAAAGCAAAACCTAGAGTGGCGTGTGACGTTATAACTGTTCTTTGCTGTTCACTCATTTTGATTTGTCTGCCTAGCAACAGTTATGTATTAAAGGGAACCTGTCAAATAGTTTATGCCCCCCTTGCTGAGGGCAGCACAAGCTAGTGTCAGACATGCTGTTCCCAGCGCTGTGCCCCTATTCTGTAAAGATGCAGCAGTTTTAGAGCGTTTACCCCTTAAGTCTATGCATGAGCAGGTGTTAGCCCCACCCACCAAAGGCTTGCCCCGTCCACTGATAGTTATTCACATGTTTCTACCTATTCAAAGTAATAGGTTTATCAGTTGAGGTGGGCAGGGCTAGCCTCAGATGGGCGGGGTTTGAAAAAACTGACTGACTCATCGAATGACTCTTTTCTGGCTAAAAACTGCAGATTTGAGCATTAAATACACAAACTACAGCATCTTGCAGAATAAGGGACACAACGCTGGAAACAGCAGGTCTGACACTACCTTGTGCTGTCCTCGGCAATGGGGGCAAAATCTATGTGACAGGTTCTCTTTAAGCTCTTTTCTGTATATAGATGTTGCAGGTTCATCCATTGTCTTACCAAATATGTTTACAGAATATGGTTAAATTATTGTACACATTGTGCATCACCCCTCTTCCCGGGGTGCAGAGGTTGCAGTTGCTACCGGGTCCTGCAGTCTGAGGGGGCCCCAAAAGCCCTTCTGCCACAGCATGATCAATGGCACATGTTAACTGAGGGGCCCCATTTCACTTTTTGCACTAGGGCCCAGAAGCTTCAAGTTACGCCTCTGCCTCTTCCCACATAGATAGTAAGTTTGTGAGCAGGGCCCTCACTACCTTGTGCAATCTGTTATAGGTTTTGTTACTATGTAATGTTTGGTTTTACCTGTACTCACCTCATTATAATGAGGTGTAGAATGTTGGTGCTATATAAAGGCAGATTATTAATTGTAGCCAAATGTGTACAAAAGTCTATATGAATAATTTCATGGTCTTTAAAGTGAGAGCTTATTTAACCCCTTAAGCCGAACGCCTGAAAAGTAGTTAATGACCAGAACATT
This sequence comes from Phyllomedusa bahiana, assembly GCA_025379985.1. NCBI lineage: Eukaryota > Metazoa > Chordata > Amphibia > Anura > Hylidae > Phyllomedusa > Phyllomedusa bahiana. Next base: position 20,036 of record JAODAL010059667.1, read on the forward strand.
TTTTTTAGTTTCGGCCTCCTTGCGTTTAAACAGTTGTAAATTTTTTCTTTTTTCAATGACACAGTTGTATGAGGCCTCGGTTTATTCGAGACAAGTTGTACTTTATGGGGGAATAGTTTAAGTACACTTAAAAATAAAAAAAATGCAATTATTTATATTTAAAAAAAAATTTTTCTTTTTTTTTTTTTTTTTTTTTTTTTTACACCATTCACATTTCACACTAAACTTGTTAGATTAATTCACAGGTTATCACAGGGTCCGGGGTGGATACCAAAGATGTGTAGGTTTTTTTTGTGCGGTAATTTATGTACAATTTTATTAAAATATTATTTTTTTATGGGGTTTTTTTGTACTTTTTTTTTTTTTTTGACTCCCATGAAGGGAGAACTAACTTTTTTTTTTTTTTTTTTTTTTTTTTTTTTTTTTTTACACTTAGTAATTTAATTGTATTCAATATATATGCTAATCTTGTCAGTTTGACACAGGCAGTGATTAGGACAGCACACAGTGCGTCCTAATCATGTGTTCATACACAACAGCTCTGGGGCCACGCTAGGTCCCCAGAGCTGACTGTGCAGCCGGTCCTGAGCTCCGTCGGGTACCGGTTTTTTCCGATCACCCCACAGAGCATGGGAACCTTTGATTCGCTGTGGTAAGCAGCCGCCAAACAAAGGGTTTTTAAAACATCGGGTTGCGGAGGTTTCCTCCGATGCCTGCATGCTCTGGGATCAGGGCCGTGTAGCACAGCCCCCGATCCCAGCACAATTGGGGCGCCAGGCGCTGCAAACTCCGATGTCTGCAGCGACGCCAAAAGACGTCGCTGCAGACGAATGACCTGAAATTTCCCGCCGTCAAAAGCGGTGCGCGGTCGTTAAGGAGTTAAGCGCGTGCCTCATCCTCAATTGGAAAGGAAACAAAGCAGTGCAGCCTTGATTGCCTTAGGGAGTCTTCCATGTAGAACCTGAGGCAGCTATTTTGTTCTCTGGGTAATAGAGATGGGCGAATCGATTCTAACAAAGTGAAATTCGTTTAGAATTTCAGGAAAACTTCGATTCTGAATGAAGTCTAACTTTGGGGTTCTTCGCGTGAACAAAGTGTGCTTTTTATTGATAAAATAGCTGCGAGCACATGGGCGTTACAGGGGGAAAGAACTCTGGGAAAAGAAAAGGGGGCATAGCCCCGCATGACATGTGCAGAGATGAAAAGCCAATCAGAGGGGACCGCGGGATTTTGGACCACCAAATTCCGGGGGGCCCGGGGGTCAAACCCCCCTTGAAAAAGGGGTTTCCCGGGTGGGCTTGGGGGGACCGGGGG
>JAODAL010059668.1:0-21349 GCA_025379985.1 Phyllomedusa bahiana
AGCTAGTATTTTGTTAGGGACAGACTTGGGGCAGCTGGTAGCCCGTTTTGAGGCCCCTGAAGCCCCAAGGTCTGCTCCCCCTAAATGTGATGTGTCCTCCAACCATGTTAATAGTGTGGACAATGTTGTTAACATGCATACTGAGGGGAGTATGGGGGTGGGTGATATGGTGTGTTCCTCTCCATCATGTGGAGAGGAGATAAGGACAGCAGATTGCAATAGGGCAGCAGGATGTGTCCAGCAAGCCTGCTGGGATTTGTTGTCCTCTGGGGTGGCATCAGAGGGGACAAACAGGGGGCAGACAGCTGTGGTGGGGGAGCATGAAGGTGAGGCAGGGCTCCCAGGAAAGGCCACAGGGCAGGGTCTCCCCACAGCCAGGCAGACAGGGGCAGACAGATGTGGTGGGGGAGCATGCAGGGAGGCAGGGCTCCCAGAAAGGCCACAGAGCAGGGTCTCCCCACAAAACAGGAGGGTCAGAGGGCCGGGTTTTAGGCCAAGCAGACTGGCGACTTATATAGATGCCGAGGGGCAGGGAGCCCCATCCGCGGTTGCAGCGGTCATAGCCACTGTCACGCGCAGTGGGATGGCCAGGAGCCAGGAGGCCCCTCAGGGGCCCGACGGTATCCTCCCATCGGACCAGGTAAGTGCCAGAGTAGGTGAGGGCCAGGAGATAGATCTGTGGAACCGACAGGTGACGTGGCAGTCTCATCCATTCTGGCCACGTCTAGTCGAGAGTTTCAGGCAGCGTTAGCGGCTGACGACAGTCTGAAAGCTCTCAAGGAGCAGACGGCACAGCCACCGTTGGACTAAGACACCGCGCGGGTGGTCTGGGACCAAGGACGGCTGTACCACGTGACGGTCTGACCGGGTTTACCGGAGGCGTGGCCCAGGGACCGATGGTTGGTGGTACCCTATCCGTTCAGGGCGGAGCTGTTGCGGGTTGCGCATGAGATTCCGATGGCCGGACACCTAGGGATCACCAAGACCAAGGAAAGGCTGGCCCAGCATTTCTACTGGTCAAAGATGGGGACTGATGTGCTGCCTACTGCCGTTCGTGCGACACTGTCGAGGGTGGGGAAGGCCGGGGCCGAGGCCCAAAGCCCCAAATGGTACCCTTGCAAATCATAGACGAGCCTTTCAGAGGGTCCGCTGTGGATTTAATTGGACCCGCTGTCCATTCCCAGCAGCTCCGGGAAACGCTTCGTACGACGGTAGTAGACTACGCCATCGGTACCCGGGAAGCGGTAGCCTTGTCGTCTATTCGGGCTGACAAGGTGGCCACCGCTTTACTGGAGATTTTCTCTCGAGTGGGCTTTCCACAGGAAATGCTCACTGACCAGGGGACCCAGTTCATGTCGCAGTTAATGGAGTCCCTGTGTAAGCTGATACAGGTGCAACATCTGGTGGCCAGCCCATACCACCCACAGACTAATGGCTTGTGTGAATGGTTCAATGGCACCCTTAAGCAGATGCTTAAGATATTGGTCGACACCCACGGGCACGACTGGGGTGGTACCTCCCACACCTACTATTCGCCTACCAGGAAGTTCCACAGGCCTCAACGGGGTTCGCTCCCTTCGAGCTCCTGTATGGGCGACGTGTACGGGGACCCCTGGCTCTGGTTGAAGGAGGCCTGGGAAGGAGACTTAGCAACCCCGGGGTGTCGGTCATTGAGTATGTCGTGCACTTCCATGACAAAATTTCAGGCCTTTACACAGCTAGGCACGAAAATATGCGACGGGCCCAGCCGACCAGAAGTAGTGGTACGACCAAACGCTTGTGAGAGGACCTACCAGGTGGGTCAGAAAGTGTGGTACTGGTCCCCGACCACAGGACAAGCTTCAGGCAGCCTGGGAAGGCCCATATATCGTGCCCCAGCAACTCAACGTAGTCACGTACCTGGTCACCCTGGACCTTGACCGGGGAAGGTGGAAGGCCTTCCACGGGAACATGATGAAGGCGCATCATGAGCGGGAGGCATGTGCCCTTCCCGTGTGCAACCTGCCCGAGGTAGGTGAGACGGAAAACCTCTTGGACATGCTTGTCCCGGTCAGGGCAGTGTGGAACCATAGAGGATGTGGAGATTTGTGGACAGCTCCTGGATAACCAACGGTCCCAGCTGTTGACAACTCTCCACCCCTTACGGGCATTGTTCCCTAACGTGCCTGGAAGGACGGAGTCCGCCGTCCATCCCGTGGACACCGGGGATCACCCCCCAACCGGCGTTCAGCATATCGGATCTCCCCGAAGTGCAGCAGCACCATGCTGAGGAAAATTGACGAGATGCTGAAGCCCGGGGGTCATCCAGGCGTCCAACAGTGCCTGGCCCTCGCCTGTAGTCCTTGTCCCCAAGAAGGATCGGACCACCCCGAAATTTTGCGTAGACCCACAGGGGGCTCAACGCTGTCACGGTCCCCTGAAAGCGTACCCAATGCCACGCATCGATGACCTGCTCGATCAGTTGGCCGGGGCCAAGTACCTGACCATCATGGATCTGAGCCGAGGATATTGGCAGATTCCCCTGACTCGTGAGGCAAGGGAATGCTCTGCCTTTATCACCCCATTCGGGCTGTACGAGTCCACTGGGAGGCCGTTCGGCATGAAGAATGCCCCTGCCACTTTTCAGCGGATGGTCAACACGCTGCTTAAGGGACTTGAAGGGTTGTGGGGCCTGCGTATCTGGATGACATAGCCATTTTCAGTCCCACCTGGGAGGAACACCTCCAGCACCTGACGCAGGTGCTCGGACGAGTCCACCAGGCGGGCCCTACCATCAAGCCGGAAAAAGGTTGCCAGCCGGGCATGAGTGAGATTCACTACCTGGGGCATCGGTAGGTGGAGGGGGCCTTGAAGCCAGAGCCCGGAAAATGGATGCCATCGCATCCTGGCCCACCCCCAGGACCAAAAAGCAGGTGATGTCCTTCTTGGGCACCGCTGGTTTACTATAGGAGGTTTGTTCCACACTATAGTAGCCAGGCAAAGCCCCTGACAGACCCTCACCCGAAGAGGTTGCCCTCTGCAGTCGATTTGGACAAACGACTTGAGACGGCCTTCCAAGCCCTCAAGCGCCTTGTCCAGCTCCCCAGTACTACAAGCCGCCGACTTCATCTGGCAGTTTTATAGTACAAAACCGACGCCAGTGACTTTGGCCTGGGTTGCAGTGCTAAGCCAGGTGGACACAAACGGACAGGAACATCCCTTATGTACCTGAGCTGGAAGCTTCTGCCAAGGGAAGTGGCCTATTCCACCATGGAAAAAGAATGCCTGGCGATAGTGTGGGCCCTGCAGCGGCTGCAGCCATATCTGTACGGTCGTCATTTAATTGTGGAAACAGACCACAACCCTCTGAGCTGGTTACACACTCTCCGGAACCAATGGGGTTGCTAACTGGGCCCTGCTTCCAACAGACACTTCGTCTTTCGCACGAAGGCCGAGACCCGGCAACGCCGATGGTTCCGACAGGGGGAGGGTCACCTGGCGCATTGGGTAGCCCGAAAAGGGTGCTGCCCCCTAGGCCTCAAAAGGGAGGAGGGTGAGGAAAGAATTCACTTTACTTCATCCCCAATTCCGTTGTCTAGTCAGATATCACAGATGGCCCCAGCCCCGGGAAAGCTCAATTACACAGTAATCAAGCCCATTGTAAATGCCTTTCTGTAGGAAGCCACCACAGCAGGGGGTAAAACCATGAAAGGACCCTCATGCAACTCAATTAGCCTTAAGACACAATGCTGCCCAAACTCCCAAGTTTCAAAGGTTTGGAATGAAACTGACCCTAGCCAACCCGTCTCCGATATTTCATATTTTAAATGGTACATTTTTGTCTGGATATTTACGACCAGCTCTGTCTTCCATAATTTATCCTGTGTTTATTTGTATAGCCATCAATCCCAGATACTCCCCTGAAGTTTCTGCTCTGTGCAGAGCTAGTTGTAGCTCCAACCGTTTACGACACCTGATGGCCCTACTGCTCATTCATAACTCATCATAGTTGAGTATAAGTTGCAGAGCTGTGGTCTGTGGACCGAGGTCTGGGGGCCAAATTTCTAAGTGGCAATTTAGAAGTGGCAATCCTCAGAATTATCCCTGAATTGAGCCTAAAGGGGAGCAAAAGGGGGAGAAGGGACTCTCGCCTTTTTGTAAGTTGCAAACCATTCTTTGCATACCCCTTATTTACCATGCTTGCTATTACTATCTACCTTGCAGCCATCTGCCTCCTATCTTACCACCTATCTTCCCCTCAGACAAGTTTATCCACATAAGCTCCTCTCTCCTTCCCTCATCTATGTACTCATCCCACACGCTATTTTCTCTTTTCAACCCACCCAAACCTCCAGCTCACATATTACTGCACAAACGCCGCTCATATTCATCACTGACCCATCTGCTGTCTCTTTTCATTCTCCTGCTTCTCGCTGCAGGGACATCTCTCCCAAACCCCCCGGGCCACCTTATTTTACTGCTCTTTCCCACCCTCCCCCTCAGCCTCCCATAGAAACCCGCTGTAACCTGCTTGCCATTCCTTACTTTTCTTTTCTGCCCCTTTTAAGTGTGCTCTATGGAACGCCCGATCCGTCTGCAACAAACTCACTGCTGTTCATGACCTTTTTCTCCCCAAACCCTCCTCAACCTGCTGGCCCTCACAGAAACATGGCTCCAGCAATCTGACACCGCTTCCCTTGCCGCTCTAAACCTATGGTGGGCTACACTTCCACCCACACCCAGACCTTAGAACAGGGGTGGAGGAGTTGGCATACTTCTCTCTCCACACTGCACTTAACCGGGCCCCTTCCTCCTGCACCCTCCCTCACTTTCCCTCCTTTGAGGTCCACACCCTCAGACTCTTTAGCCATTTCCCATTCGAGTCGCAGTTGTCTACAGACCCCCCCAGCTCCCCCCCGCCAGTTTCTGGATCATTTTGCCGCTGCTCCCACACTTCCTCTCTTTTGAAATGCCCCCCTCTCACATGGTTTATTTCAACATCCCCATTGATGACCCCATGTCTCCTTCTTCCTCACAGTTTCTTCATTAACCTCCTCTCAATGCCTCTCGCAGTTTACTGACTCCCCAACCACAAGGATGGGAACTCTCTGGATCTGGTCTTCTGTCATCTTTCCTCAATTTCTAAAAATTTACTAATTCTCCTTATGCTCTCTCTGACCACAATCTTATCTCCTTCATTATCACTAATTCTCAGCCCTTCTCTGGACAAACCTGCCCATCCCTCCTACAGAAATATCCGCTCCATTAATACTCAGGAACTCACAGACACCATACAGTCCTCACTGCCCCCAATCTCCTCCCTCTCCGTCCAGACCAGCTGTCAAAAGTTACAATGAAACTCTACAACCCCCTGGACATGTTGGCACCACTCACACACCGCAAACCCCCAGAGTCAGACGCCGCAGCCTTGGCACACACCTCAGACTCGTTTTCTCCACGATGTTCCAGGTGTGCTTTGGGCGGCTGTGGAGAAAGTCAAAGCTACCTGCAGACTTTCTCCACTAAAAAATTCATGCTCAAGGGCTTTTCACCCCTGCCCTTCACTGCGCCAAACAAAAATATTTCACCTCCCTCATCTCCCACACACACAACAACCCAAAACGCCTATTTGACACCTTCCCTCCCTCCTAAGGCCTAAAGCTCATGCTCCGGTCACTGACCTCTGTGCTGAAGACCTGGCCCACCACTTCAAAGACAAAAAATTTAAAATATCAGGCAAAACATCACATCACAATCCCCAAATAATACCCATCCTGTCCCTCCCCACACGTCCTCTAATCTACTCGCAGCCCTGACCCGACGACAGAGGAAGAAGTGTCCCAGGCTTCTCCTGTCTGCTCGTCCCACCACCTGCTCTACTGACCCCATTCCATCCCAACTCGTCCAGTCTATTTCTCCAGCTGTCCTCTCTCACCTCACTACAATCTGTAACCTCTCTCTCTCCACTGGGATCTGTCACGGACGTACCTGCGACCACTGTCCCGGGTCACAGGCGCGCCCGTGCTCCTGCACCAAGCGGAGCCCCGTCCCGCACGTCGGGTTCGGGGTCCGCTCGCCTCCCCGACCCCCAGCCGGCATGCACTTACCCGGCCACGCTCCTGCTCAGGCTGCTTCCGTTGTCCCGGCGCGTAGCTCCGCCCCCTAAGGGCGTGCGCGCGCCGGCAAGTTTTGAATTTAAAGGTGCAGTGCGCCGGTAATTGGTTCATTGCCGGGCACTGCACCTTTTTTAGTTTCCGGTCACTTCCTGCCGGCCCTCCCCCGGATCCTTGGTGTTCATACCCATGGTGAAAGTGTTCCTGACTTTTCCGTATTGCCTTTGTTTTCCCCGACCCTTTTGCTAGCCCAAAACCGGGTCTAGAACCTTGCCCCCTTTGCCCCGCCACCTCCCTTGTCAAATTCCCAGGGCCCAAGACCCGTCTTTTCCTGATTTTCCTGTTTTTCCTCACAACAAAGCCTGCCTGCCGTTCCTGTCCCTCGCAACCCTTTGGGCCCCGCCACCGCGGGCAAGCCCGCATTTTGGTAGTGACCGGGTTGGACACCCCCCGCGAAAGGGGCCCACCCGGGCTTTGGGGCGGGCTCTGGTGAAAACCGGGGCCCCACTGATTCCACCCCCTGGTAGGGGTTTACCCATCGCCTGCGGGGGTTCCATTTAAACCCCACCTCCAAAAATTCTTTTACGTAGGAGGGGGCCCATGGAAAAAAATCCCGCCAAAAAAACCCTTGGGCCAAATGTTCCCAAGCTCACCAACGCGGGGTTCAACCCATCACAACAGTTTGGCAGCAAGCGCAGCACCTGAAACTTCCCCCTTTGGGTTCCCAGCAGCTCTTTCCCCCCCCGGCCCAAAGCAGAAAGAAAACCCGCCTTCTCCAGTTGCTCCTCCCCCGGGGTTTTCCTTTAAACCCCCCCGGGGGAAACCCAAGCTTGGGGCCGGGCACTCCCCCCCAAATTTTCAGGGGGTGACCCAAAAACATGCAGGGGGTTTTTTCACTCAATGTCTAGGCCAGGGAGCTGAGCCCGCCCATTTCCTGTCCGAACGTGCGAAGGGGGCCCTTTCGGTGGCCCACCCTCCTCCCCGGGAAGGGGCCCGGAAAAGGGCAAACCCCCCTAGGGGGCAGAGATGACCCGGGTGACGGCGGTTACGTCATTCCTTCATGAGTTCCGCAACGTTTTCGGGGAACCAGCCCGTGCCTCCTCCACTGAACGGCCCCCCAAAATTTAAAACGCCAGGGAAAACCTGTCTGTAGGAGACTCGCGGTAAAAATTTTCCCCTTACCTGGCCTTGAACTGAAATGGAACGGGGGCCGAAATTCGTGTTTACTTTTTTTAAAGGGAGGGGATCTAAGTCAAAGGTTTAAAAGTTTTGGGCCCGCTAGAGCCCTCCCGTCCCCCCTTAGCGACTTGATCCTTTTGGGCAACCCGCATCGATATACGTTTTCATTAAAAGGAGGAGGGTTTCTGCAAGAGCCCCAGTCATCCCAAAACCTCCCCCGGGGTTTCCTCGCCTGGGCACCGGTGTTCCAGGGGCCCCCTGCGCCCACCCCAACCGAAACCAAACAGCCCCATGCAGTTTTGATCGGGCTCGCCTCTCTGAGAAAGAATTGGCCCAGCGGGGGACAACGGGCCCCTGTGTTTTCAAATGTGGCACCCGAGCTTTTCAGAGGACTTTTTCCCAAAGCGCCCAAGGGCGGGGAAACCCCCCCACCGGGAAATCTGTGGGAGAGGCATTCCTAGGTGCAACCTTCCCCCTCTCCACGCCTGTTGAGGGCCCTTTGCGGGTTTCCCGTTTTAGTCGGGAAAATCCATTCCAGGTTCCGGCGTTTTTTGGACTCGGGCTCACCCGGGAACTTCCCCACCAGCCTCCTAGTGAGGCGGTTTTTTGGGTTTCCCCAGTGGTAGTCTAAAAGAAACCGTTTGGGTCACCCAAATCATCAGGGGGGGAGCTCCTTAGCGACAACCTTTCCATTTTGGGTTAAACCCAACCCACTTTTCCCCTCCATGGGGGGGCACTCCCTAAGGAGGAATCGCCTTCTATGTTTTTGCCTCGCCCCTTTCGTCGGCGATCCTCCTCGGATTTCCCATGGCTACGGCCCCACTCTCCTATCCTGGACGGGTTTTCCCCTGGAAAAGGGGTTTCCCTTTTGGGGCCCCAAAACTGCCCGGGGGCCCGTTGTTTGGTGGCACCTGCCCGGTGTTTCCCCCGCTCTCGGCTTAAACCCCTTTTCGGGGCCCGGGCTGCCCCGGGCTGCCGCCCCAAATTTTTGGGAAAGGTACCCGATGTGTTCCCCCGAGAGCCCAAGGAGAGCCCCCTTCCGGCATCGCCCTTTAAAGATTCCCTCCGATCGACTTATTGCCGGGTACCAGTCCCCCCCTTTTGGCCGGGGTCTCCCCTGTCTTTTTCCTGAGACCCAAGCCATGTGGAAAGTACATCCAGGAGAATCTCAAAAAAGGGTTTTCACCCGGAAAGGGCCTCGCCCCCCGCTGGCTCGGGGTTTTTTTTTTCGGAAGAAAAGGAGGGTTCCCTTACGGCCCTGCTTTGCTTCCGGGGGCTTTGAACAAGATCACGGTAAAAAACCCCTTAAAACCCCCTTGCCGCTGACCCACGGAACTTTTTGATCCCCTGCAAGGCCCCCAAGTTTTTATCCAATTTTGGTTTTGGAGGGGCCTACAAACGGGGGCCGAATCCGAAAGGGCGATAAAAAGGGAAGACGGCCTTCAAAAACCAGGAGGGGCCCACTAACGATTCCCTGGTAAATCCCTTGGGGACCGAAATTTGCGCCAGCCGTCTTTTCAGGACCGTGAATGACGTCTTCGGGGAAACCTCCTTCTCTCCTGCGTGGTAGTCTTCCTCAAGACATACTGGTGTTCCCCCGGGACCCGGGGCCCCAAACCGCGGGCCATGCCCGTCAAGTACAAAGACGTCTCCGGGAAAACCACCTGTATCCCCCAAGTGGGGGAATGCCTTTTCCATCAGACTAGCCCCCCCTTTTCCCTGGGGAATGCCCATCTCTGCCAAGGCCTACAGAGGGGCCCCTGATAAACTGCCCTGCCATTGCAAGGGCCCCACGCCCCGTCGGGCTGGGGGGGCTATCCAGCGATTTTTGGGGCTTCGCAATTACTATCGCCAATTAAACCCCCGAAACTTTTCTAGGGTGGTGGCCCGATGTGGCCCCCAAAAGAAAAAAAACAAGCCAATCCAGCAGGTTGGCCTGTCGGGGGCCAGGGTGGGGGCTTTTGTGAAGCTAAAATCCGCCTTCGCTACAGGCTTCTTTCTTGCACGTCCAGCCCCCGCAAAAAACCCTTTCACCGGGAAGGGGGAGCTTCGTTTTTTGGGGGTTTGGAGCGGGTCCTTACAAAAAAAGGGGCCCTTTACGGGTAAGACTGTGTCGTGGGTTTTCTTCTCCAAGACGTTCTTTCAGCCGGGGGAAATTTTCACGATTGGCGCCCGGGAGCTATTTGGAATCAAATTGGCCCTGGAGGAGGGGGGGTTTCTGCTGGGGGTGCCCTTTTTCCCAAATCCGTATCAAATGGAAAACCACAAGAACCCCCAAATTTTCTGCAGACGGGGCTCAGCGATTTAAAAACCCACCCAGGCCGGGGGTGGACTTTCTTCTTCCCCCGGTTCCCCTTTCAGACCCTTTTTTCGGGCCAAAGCCGAGAAGAATGTGAGAGCTGATCCCCTAACCCTTTGCTTCCGACGGGGTTTTGGGTAAGAGACCTCCCCTTTAACCATCACCCCCCCAAAAACTCTCATCTGGGTGCTCCATGGCCTCCGGAAGGTTCCCGGGAAGGACTTTTTTTGCTTTCCCTGCTTCCCCCAAGACTTTATTTTAAAAAGGGGGGACATTGCTCTTTGGGTGGCTGGCCATCCCGGGCCCAAAAGAACCCCCCCAACCGTTTTTCCCCGGGGTTCTTTTGGGTTTGGCCAGAGCTGGAAAAGGGATTTTCAAGGACTTCTTTGCGTTTGCGACCCTGTCCCCCGGAAAAAGACCCAAACTTCACAAGCCGGCACCCTATTTTCAGCCACCCCCGTTCCCCCCCTAAAACCCCTGGATTTAAACTTTTCGATGGCCCCTTTTAAACCCCCCCCCCTTCCCTCCGTCGTCTGGAAAAACACCATTACCCTGGGTAAATTCCCTTTTCGTTTTTCCCAAAAACTGGCGCCCTTTCCCTTTGCCAGGCTCCCCTTTCCGCCCCCCGGTAGCTGAGTTTTTTTTAACCCTTGTTTTTCCCGGCTCCTTTGGACTCCCTCAGAAAATTTTTCTCGGACCGGGGTGTTCAATTTTTTTCTCCAAATTTTGGCGAGATCTGTGAAACCCAAAACTTAAGTAAAGGGCTCCGACTTCTTTTCCCCCGGCTCCCTTCCAAAGACGAAGGGCCGGGTGGAGAGGGTCCCCCCAAGCCCGGGTTGTTTCCCTTCGTCATTTCGTCTCGGCACGCCAAATGATTGGGAAAAATTTAAATCCCGTGGGCGGAGTTCTCCAAAAACCCCCTTGAGCCCAAAGTCCGCGGGGGGCCCCCCCCTTCTACATCGGGGTATGGTTTTGAAATCCCCCCCCCCCTCCCCCCTTTGGCAACCCCCCTTCGGGGTCCCGGGGGGGCGGCCCCTGGTTAGACATAAAGGGCCATCGGGTTCCCAGACCCGCCCAGCGCTGCTCCCCCGTCCGAGCGCATAAAGTTTTTCAACGGAAAAAGAGAAAAAACCCCCCCTCCCGGTGTTCCCCCCCATTTTTAAAAAGGTTTGGGGCTCTCATCTGGATGGGTCGCTTAAAAAAGGCCGTTTCAAAAAACTGGGCCCCCCCTTTTCCCCTGGGACCCTTTGAGGTCATCGGGCCGCGTTCAACCCGGGTTTAGCAAAAAAACCCCGGGCCCCCTCCCACGTTTAAATTTAAACCCCCGGCGTTTCTTTTTCCCCTTATTGAAACCTCTGGCCCTTTAAAAACCCATTTTTCCCAAAGGCCGTTTCCTTTCCCCCCGGAGTGGCTGATGGCCCCAATGTCTTCGAGGTCAAGGAGATTCTGGGCATGAGAAGAACTAGGGAAAAGGGGGTTTATTCTTGGTGGAGGGGAAAGGGGGTTTGGCCCCCAAAGAGGTCCCGGGGGCCGGAGGAGGGAAAATCCTAAACCCCAGTTCATCCAGAAATTTCTCCAAACCAATAAGGGGGGGGGGGCCCCCAAAGGGGGGGGTACTGTCCGGACCCCCTGGACCCTGTCCCGGGGCGCAGGCGCGCCCGTGCTCCCGCACCAACGGAGCCCCGTCCCGCACGTCGGGGTTTTGGGGTCCGCTCGCCCCCCCGTCCCGCCGGGAAAGGGACTTTAAAACCCCCCCCCGTCCCGCTCGAAGCCCCTTTCCCTGTCCCGGCCGTACCTCCGCCCTAGAGGCGCGCGCCCGGGGGCCGGCAATTTGAATTTAAAAGGGGCAGTGCGCCGGGAAATTGGTTTATTGCGGGGACTGCTCCTATTTAGTCCCGGGCACTTCCTGCCGGGGCCCCCGCCGGATCCCCTTGGGGTTCATACCCCTGGTGAAAGTGTTCCTGAGCCCTTCCAGAAAAACCTTTCCCGTGTACCGGGCCCTCGTACTCTACCCCACGAACCTTTCCGGGCCCGCCCCCACCCCCCTGCTTGTCTAATCCACGAAACCCGAGCCCCCTGTCCCCGACCTTCTGCTGTCCTCGACTTTCGAGGGCCCGCTGCCCTTCCTGTACCTCGCAAACCCTTGGGGCCCCCACGGGAGGCAAGCCCCCCCAAAAAATTTGTGACCTGGTTTTACACCCGCCCCCCCGCAAAGGGGCCCATCCCCCTTTGGGGGCGGGCTCTGGGGGAAAAAAAGGGGTCCCACCCTTTGATTCCCCTCCCTGGGAAAGGGGCCCTTTCGCCCTCGGCCTGCGTTGGGCCCGTGGGTCCACCTCCAGAATCGTTAACAGGATTTTTTCCCTCTTCCTTTCCCAAAAACGCCCTATAAACCCCCTTTTCTTAAAAAATTCCCCTTCTGGACCCGTCCTGTTGAATAATACCGAAAATTTTCTAAACCCCGCCCGGGCATCTCAAAACTCCTGGAAAGCTTGGGGTAAATCTCACCTAATCCCTATCTCCCCTTGCTTTAAATCTCTTCTTGACCCCCCTGGGAATCAGGTTTCCCACCCTAACTCCCCCGGAAACTTTCCTTAGTTAAAAAACTTTAACTGACCTCCTAACGCAAAATTTTCAGGGAAACTACTCCTTGCTGTTCTCCTTTTGGGTCTCCCCCGCACATTTGAAAAACTGTTGATCACCAACTTTTCCTCAGCAAAGCTCAGCAACCTTTTGGCCCCCCAGGGCACCCCTCTCCCCTTTTGGTTTTTCCCTACCTCTCGACCGCTCCTTCATTTTCTCGTTTTCCCGGGTTTCCCCCCTCTCCCCTTTTCCCCCTTTCGTTGGGGTTCCTCAGGGATCAGTTTTTAGGGCCCCTTTCCCCTTTTCATTGTACACAGCCCCATTGGACAAACCCTTCCCGAAGATTTTGGCTTCCCCGTACCATCTCTATGCTTTAAAGGGCAAAACCCCAAAAATACCCCTTTCCCCCCGTGACATCACTCCAGCCTTGCTACAAAAAAACCCCGGGGCTGTTCCGGCCCCGTCTCTGACCCTCATGTCTTCCCATCTGAAAAATAAAAACCCCACTAAAATGTCTTCTTGTTTTCCACCATCAAATAAACCAACCCCCCCCCCTGTTTTTGTTTCTGTATGTGGTACCCCCATTTTCCTTTGGAGCAGGCCCGCTGCTAGGGGGGTTTTTTTTGAAATTTTGATCTGACCCTTTTCCCCCTATATCCAATCCCTTGCCCCCTCCTGTCACCTGCACCTCAAGAAAAAATTTTTCCCCAAAACCGTCCATTTCTCATGTTGGGGGAAAAGGACCCCAAACTCTCATTTACTGCTCTTATTCTTTCTCGTCTTGACTACTGAACTCCTTGCTTATCGGGCCCCCCTCTTTTGCAAACTCTCCCCTCCCAATCCCGTCCAGAATGCAGCAGCCCCGCTTGGGCTTTTCTCCCCCCAGGGCCCCTATTCTGATGCCTCTAAACCCTGTGGGCATCACGCCTGGTTTCCCATTCCCGTTTCAGGATACAATTCTAAACCAGCACTCCAACCCCTAAAGCTCTCCCCCAGCGCTGCTCCTCCCACATCTCCTCCCCAATCTTTGTCTACCGCCCTAAACCGTGCTCTCCGCTCTTTTGATGATATCAAACTTAACCCTTCCTAAAACATTTTAAAACCCCCCATGGGCCCGCCTAAAGATTTCCCCCCTGCGGGAACCCAAATTTTCTGGAAAATGCTACCGCGGGCGATCAGGGCCCTTCCCCAACCCTCAAAGTTTTTAAAAGGGCCCTGAAAATATTTTTCTTCTCGGGTCTGGCCCCCCAAGATTCCCAACTGCTATCCACACATCTGTCCCCTTTTCCCGCACTTTGGGGAAATCACAGGCAAATTTTGTAAAATAATGTACGTCTGGGTGGCAGGTTATCCATTTTTCATGTAAAAACCCCCCCCATTTTTATGAAACATGGCCGGACCAAATTTAAAATTGGCACTTCTTACCCTTTTTTTAAACCCTACACCCTAATAATTGTAAGCTCTCACGAGCAGGGGGCCCCCACACCTTGTGTCTCATTTGTTTGTACTTTTAATGTGTAAGGGCTGTTGTTTTTCCCTTAATTTGTAAAGGCAGCGGAATTTTTGTTGGCGGGTATAGAAATAAAGATTTTTTTTAAAAATTAATTTTATTTTCGATTTTTAGGCGATCCCTCATAAACCCGGTGCAGCCTTTTAGGGTTCTGGACAAAAGTTCTTCGTCCTCCTTGGTTCTCCCGGGGCCTTTGTGGCCAGGGGGTTTTCAGTTTAACAGTATCTGGGGTGACCTTTGGGAAACCCTAGGGGGGGGCCGTTCAACGTCGAGAAAAACCCCCCCCAAAATCAGGGGCCCTTTTGCCCTCCCAAATGGGCCGGGCGGTCTAGGCTTTTTCCCTTTATATATATATATATATATATAATATATTATATATATTTAAAAAAAAACCCTTTTATATTTATTTTATAAAAAAAAAAAAAACACAATATATTTTTAAAATTATACACACAACCCCATATAATAAAATTTTTTCTATAAATTTCTTTTTAAAAACAACAAATTTTTATACATTTTTAAATTTTTAACAATATATAACACATTTTATAAATAAATATTAAAATATATAAAATTTAAAATTTTTATTATTTTTTTTAAACCCCCTCCTTTTATTATAAAAACCCAATGAATTAAATTTTCCTTTTAAAGTTGCCGAGGGGAAAAACAAAAAAAATCTGGGAAAATAGTGGGGGGGGGGGGGGTGCCAGTGGTGAGAGAGAAAGAGGAGAGGTTGGGAGGGTTGTGAAAACCTTAAGGAGCAAATGATTTTTGGGGGGCTAACCTTTTTCTTTTAAAACATTTTTGAGGGAGAACTGGGAAACCAAAGTGGGGATGCACCCCTGTGAAGGCACAAAAGAAACGTGTTGATGCCGAGAGAAGATTCTAAGAAGATACTTATGCTTCAACCAGCCTGTGAAAGAGAGAGATTTGATCAGATTGTGAGTTTATTGAACGATATGTATGGGAATGTGTCATCAGAGACTGTTTAGAGGAAACGTTTCTTTGCACGGCACAGCAGGATGATGAGACCCTGGTGTAGTATGCTAATGCTTTGTAGAAGTTAACAGGGAAAGGAGGAAGAATGCCTAGACTCCTTTTCTAACATGTAGTGGTACCAATTCTTGCTACACCTAAAAAAAAAGCAAACTGCTGAAGAGGACAGTGCGGGAGCAGGTAAAGTTGGGTGCCCATTTCTCAGTGCACCGGGTCCTAAAGGAGTCTATAATGCTGGAGAAAGAGAAGCCAGTAGAGACCCCTGTAGAGATGTTACCCCCAACTGCTGCACTGGTGACTGAGAATGCTTTATTTATATATAGCTTTGAATTCCAGTTACTCTCCTTGGAGGAAGCACTGATGTGAGTGAAGGAGAGTTTGCAAAATCTAACCAGACAGCAGGGAAGTGAAGGGATAACCTCTTGGCTCTCTTTCAGAGAGAAAGAAGGGCAATAGCATGCAGGACTCCTCTCTGACGCTGGGAATATGGAAGAGAAAGACATCTAGCTCATGGCTGTGCCCTCCGAAAGGCTCCAGGATTTTAAATTATAATGACCCGCGGGGAAGGGGCACATCGCAGGGATAGAGACTGACTCGCAAAATGTGACCTGTAACATTGTATGTTGTACTCGCAAAATGCAATGTGGGTGCAGTTAAAGGCAGCTAATAATCTTCCAGTTATCACCTTGGGAGTAATGCAGCAGACGCAGAACTTAAAGGGAAATGTCATCAAAAGCAAGGAGTCGTGGTGGTACAAGAAGGGATATATCCCAGAGTTCCCCTAATTATAGGGATAAATGTATTGCGGGAGTTAATGGCCAGTGAACTAAAGCTCCCTTTCTATAAACAAATTCCTGAGGATGTAACTGCTCACTCAGCATTATAGAGATCCCTAAAATGTTGTCAGGTGCAGGCTAAATTACAAGAAGTGACTCATCCTTTGGGAGTGTATATGTGCCTCTATCTCTTTTTGGTAAACTGCCGGCTCGTTATAAAGATTATGGGCAACATGTATGAACATTGGCGCTAACAGGCCAGTTCTAAATAGCTTTACGGCAGTGTAGAATGCACCAGAATATATGAACCTGTACTTCTGCTTTTCATACATACAGGCGCAGTCTAGTGCCAATATAACAAGTCTGGTTCAGGCAAACTACCTTTAACTTGGTCTGGCTGTTCTGACTGTTATTGCACCGATGTTTGGCGTCAAAGAGTCATAAAAGTGTCTAATTCTAAAAATGTAGTGCAACATGCCCCCAAAATGCCCCAAATCTTTTCCGTACTTAAAAGTGTTGTGCCGGCGCTTATCACGCCAAAGTGTGGAATGTGACTGTTCATACATCTATAGAACTGGTCTACTACAACTTTTAATGCCAGATAACTGGCACAGCTCTGTTCATAAATGTCGCCCTATTTGTCACGGGTTCTCGTTGCCGGGACAGCAATCAATAATTCTAGGAGGAGATTCAAAGGGATTTTCCATGACTTTTAAAACCTGCATACCACCTTTCATTGTTCTAAAATAGAAAATTAATTCATAACTCTTCCATCACCACTGTTCTAGTGCTGCCAGAGCTTCAATGTTCCCTACAGTCCATCACTGATGAAGTTGTGTTCATTGATAACATAATGCTACAACCAATCTTTGGCCTCAAAATGTGATAACAGAGGTCTGTGATTTGCTGCAGTATCATGTGATCCATGTATATGAAGTTTCAGTGACGACGCGGGGACGGGGACTGAAGCCTGGGCAACACTGAAACATTGTGAATGGGGAGAGGTACTCAGTTAATTCGCTGTTTTAGCACAGGAGGAGGTAGTAGGGAGTTTTCAAAAGTCTTGGAAACCCCTTTAAGGTTGGAGCCGGCAATTCATTTGTCCACCAATAGATTTTGCCAGAATACTGGGGACAGGGAGTACGAAGTGAAAAAGCCTGGAAACTAGAGGGGAAGTAACTAGCTCAGAGGCAGTTGGTAAGAAAGAGGGAAAAGAGGTGAAAAGGGTTGTGAACTACCCAAAGAATAAGTTATGGAATAATTTCTTAGTTATATATAAGTGGTGTACAACTGGGGAAAGACATTGCTCCGAACAAGTAGAATGTCCAGGACCACAAGGAGACACTGTGTGGGTGGAGAGAGCGACTCTTGTCCCATAGGCTTGCCATTGAAGTATGTACTGAAGAAAAGGTTGTTATTAGAGATGGTTTCCAAAAATAACTTTACTGTTATTATATCTGAGTTAAAAAACCATTTCAAGTTACCACTGGTAGTATTGTTTGCACACAGAGCTCGCTGGTATTGCAAGGGAAAGAGACGATTAACTATTAACCTAACATTCCTTGTTTAAACATTATTGCTATTATATGGAGCCCACTTAGTAACTATAAGACTCTATACAGTGACTCTCAGGAGATGGGTAGGTCTCTCATTATATTAGCCTATGCCTATGATTACAATACAATCTGTACTGTTCTGATGACAGCCTTGCATGAAGAATATTGTTTGTTATAAGCTGACAATGTTAATGTTCTGTTCCTCCTGCCGTATGTGTGTAGAGTATAAGTTCAAAGGCAGCTAAACTCTTTCCCAGCAAGTATTGACAATGAAGCGATGTCTAAACTTCCACTTTATTGCAAGGGATAGTATAAAACTAAGGAACAAATGGAGAATACACTTAATGTAGTATAAGCATGCAAACACGAAATATAACACAAAACAATGCAGGCATAAACGTGCATTAAATACATTAACATACAGCACAGAAATGAGAAGTGTGCAGACATTTACATGTAGAAGGTGCTGTGTGCAATAAGCATCTAACTATAAACTGTAAACAACAACTATGAACAGAGAGCATAGCAATATGGATCACTGTACCATCTGCAACCCTAGAATGGTAGTTTGAACATACAAGAGATGCTACTGATGAGGCCTCCTCAGTCTTCCACGAACAGATAATAACAACGCGTTGTGATTAGTTTTGAGTGATTATTATCGACAAAGTTGAAATCGGCACGGTATTTACGTTGATCGGATTTTTTTCGGCGCTTCCTGTCATTTTGGCGGCCAGCAAATCAGCTTACAGAATTTGAGCAGGTGGAGATGATGTGTGCGACGTTCATGACTGGGATGTGTATGGTTGCGATTGGCTGGAAATCTCACATGACCTCGTTTTTACATAGAACAGCCCTTCCTGTTCAGTTCAGTGTGTGGTCAGATTCTCAAAGCAGTAGGACGGTGCGTTCTGCTCTGTGCAAACAGCCTCAGCGAATTATTATATTTGTTCACAGATACAGCCTACTTTAGCTGTGATCCTTAGAAATCTGTTAGATCAAAGGATCTGCAGATTTAGGTAGTTAGGCAGAGAATTTTAAAGGAGCATCTATCGCTGTAAAGTACGGGGGGGGTGGGGGGTGGAGAGGAGCCCTCGGTTGAACACAGAACAAGCTCTGTAAAAGAAGTTTGGATTTTGTGATTGCAGACATTGCATTGCAATTTCTTTATTTATTATACAGTTTACTGTTGTGAAATATTACTTTGGATATTTGGGCAGCTGAACTTGTATTGGATACAGATCTTTTCTAATAACTGCAGGTCATTTTTGTAAGGTGCAAAAAAACTCCACTTTGATTATCATATACATTTTTCAGATAGGTGTTCTTTTTCAATTTTGGCCCAGTTCAGCTTTATTGATAGAGGTACCGTGCAGTTAAATTGAATCCAGCAATTTTGTAGTCACCACAAGTTGATAGGTGCCAAATTCCTTTTTTTTTCAGTATTCATTTCAGATACATGTTTTTTGCACATTTGCAAGTCCAGCTTTGTTGATAGAGTACCTCCCCACCTTGCAGTTAAATTTTGAATCCAGCAATTGTGTTAGTCACCACAGGTTGATAGGTGCCAAAAAATACCTTTTATTATCCGGTATACATTCAGGATACGTGTTTTTTGCACTTCTTTTGCCATAGTACAGATTTGTTGATAGAGCCACCTTGCAGTTAAATTTGAATCAGCAATTGTGTAGTCCCCCATAGGTGAATTGATACGGTGCCAAAAATACCTTTTATATATCCCGTATACATTTTCAGATACTCGTGTTTTTTGCAATCTTTTGCCAGTCCAGATTTGTTGATAGAGCCACCTGCAGTTATTTTAATTGAATCCAGGCAATTGTGTAGTCACCACAGGTGAATTGATAAGGTGCAATAAATAACATTTTATTATCCGTTATACATTTTCAGTAGTGTTTTTTTGCACTTTTCCCAGTCCAGATTGTTGATAGAGCCACATTGCAGTTAATGTGAATCCAGCAATTGTGTAGTCACCAAGGGAAATTGATAGGTGCCAAAATACCTTTTATATTCGTATATAATTTCAGATACGATGTTTCTTGCTCTTTTGCCAGTCCAGCTTTGTTGATAGAGGTACTTGCAGTTAAATTTGATTCAGCAATTTTGTAGTCACCATCAAGTTGATAGGTCCCGAAAAATACCTTTTATTATCGTATACATATCAGTTACATGTTTTTTGCACTTTTGCCCAGTCCAGTTTTGATGATAGAGGTACCTTGCAGTTAAAAAAGAATCCAGCAATTGTGTAGTCAAACAGGGTGATAGGTGCCAAAAATACTTTTATTATCCGTATACATTTAGGATACGTGTTTTTGCACTTTTGCCCAGTCCAGATTTGTTGTTAGAGCCACCTTGCGTTAATTTGAATCCAGCACATTGTGTAGTCACCAAGGTGTATTGGATAGGTGCCAAATATACCTTTTATTATCGTTTACATTTCAGGATACGTGTTTCTAGCCACTTTTGCCCAGTCCAACTTTGTTTGCATAGAGGTACCTTGGCAGTAAATTTGAATCCAGCAATAGTTGTGTTACCCACTAGGTTGATAGGTGCCAAAAAATACCTTTTATATTCCGTATTCTTTCAGATACGTGTATTTTGCCCTTTTGCCCAGTCCAGATTTGTTGATAGAGCACTAGCAGTTTATTTTGAATCACGCAATTGTATAGTCACCACAGGTGAATTGATAGTGCAAAAATAACCTTTTATTAATCCGTATACTTTTCAGATATCACATGTGTTTTGCACTTTGCAAGTCCAGATTTGTTGATAGACGCCACCTTGCAAGTTAAATTTTAATCCATCATTTGTGTAGTCAACACAGGTTAATTGATTTGGTAGTGGGCAGGGGTATGGAGATGCCAATTTACATTTTAATATCCGTATACATTTTCAGATACGTGTTTTTTGCACTTTTGCCCAGTCCTAGAATTTGTTGATTAGAGCCACTTGCAGTTAAATTTGAATCCAGAAATTGTGTGTCTCCAAAGGTTGATAGGTGCCAAAAATACCTTTTATATCAGTTATTACATTTCAGATACGCACTTGTAGTTTTTTGCATTTTTCCCAGTCCAGATTTGTTGATTAAGCACTTGCAGTTAAATTTGAATCCAGCAATTGTGTTGGTCACCACGGTTGATAGGTGCCAAAAATACCTTTTATTACCCGATACATTTCAGACGTGTTTTTTGCATTTTCCAGCCCAGATTTTTTTTTTGGGATAAGCCACCTTCAGTTAAAATGGAATCCAGAAATTGTGTATCACCGAGGTAAATTTGATGGGTCCCAAAAAAATACCTTTTATTTCCGATACTTTCGATAGTGTTTTTTGCATTTTTCCCCAGCCACTTTTTGTTGTTTGGGCCCACCTTGCAGTTAAATTTGAACCCGAGCAATTGTTTTTTCCCCAAAGGTGAATTGATGGGGCCCAAAAATCCCTTTTATTATCCGTATACTTTAGAACTTTTTTTTTGCATTTTTGCCCAGTCCAGATTTGTTGATGACCACCTTGCAGTTAAATTTCAATACAGAAATTTTTGTTTTGATTTGGGTTTTGGGAAAATAGCTGTGATTTGCCGGCTTTTAAAAAAGACACTTCCAAAACTCTTCCATACCCCCCAAAATTTTATTTTTCTGAACATGGGAAAAATGCGGCGGTAAGGGAGCAACGAGGGGGGTAGGACATGGGGGTAGAGGTATGAGAAAAGGTGCCCCTTCCATGCTGGGGGGGAAAACCCCAACCAGCGGATGTTCGGTTGAGGCCGTCAGGCTGTCATCGCTGGGTGGGGCCCTGTGAATCCAGTAAAACAGCATCGCCAATCTGTTCTTCAGTGTTTAATGAACCCCTCATCCAGCAGTCTTCCCTCCTGCCCCCCTGTCACAGCTACAAATGTCGTCATCGACATCGCACCCGTCCAACATAAGCAAGCAGCCCAAAATATCAATCGGTACCCCCATTGGATAACCCTTTTTCTAAAAGCCCCTTTTTTGATACAAAATGGGGTTTGGGGGGGTCAGAAGGTATGTTAAAAGATCAAGAGGAAAAAGAGGATGATTTTCTCTGCTTGATCCCCTTATGATGCCATTACAGGGGAAAAAGGAACCCGGTCAATCGGCAAAAATTCCCCGGGCGGTCGGCAACGCCCTTTCAGTCCCTCTTGCTTTTAGCCAAAGTCCTGGATACAGAATGTAGGACGACGAAGTCACCCCGTGTTGATGTTTAGGACATTGCGGATCCACGTGGGCTTTTTTGCCCCAAAAATTTTCTTGCGACGCTTCATCATGGAGGGAGGAAGACGATGGGGTAGTGTCAATACGGGTCCCGCCTAAAAAAGGGGGGGGGG
>JAODAL010059669.1:0-21348 GCA_025379985.1 Phyllomedusa bahiana
TGAGGTTTTGTGTCTTTTCATCTATCACGTCAGTCACGCACAGAACTAGAATGACAGGTTCCTAGGTCTGGTTACATGTAAGCGAAATAAATGTTTGATGTGTCATAGTATTTGTTTCACATTATATTATAATTACTAGGCTCTTTATTTAGAATATAACATTGTGTCCTGTACCTGTATGCAATGAAAAATATGTCAGTGCTGCCAACTGTTAACCACAACTACTTCACAGATTTTTATATACCTAAAATACTTTATATTTATGCTGCATACAGAAGACATAATAGGATAAAATTCAGTGACTCGAGTGCAAACATATGATTTTGGAAACTCTGTTAAGATAAAAAAACATAAAAGACTTTCTCATATATTGACCAGTTCCTTTTGATTCAGGGAGATGATTAGACAACAATGAAATTGCTTCTATAGTGAACCATGGTTGTCTTTTGATAGTGCAGCCACATGATGGGACTCTAAGGGCCACATTTATGAAACAGTTTTGGTCTAAAATTCCCTTTTTCTCCATAGGTTTCTATGAGCAAAAAAGTGAGTTTTAGACCAAAACCGTTTCATACATGTGACTCTAAGGCCATGTTCACATAGCTTAAAATGGGCCGTATTTCGGTCCGTAATTACGCGCCGAAGTGCGCAAATTATGGCTGAAAACGGCCCAGTCAGTACGGTAATCCACATTTTCTCATAAAAGAATTATGGTTTACGTCTCCTCTCCCCGCTCGGCGAATCCGCCGGGCGGGGAGATAAGTGACATGTGAATTACTAGCGGTGTATACGCCCGCCGTGGTAATGCAAGTCTATTGGGCCGGCAAAGTCCCGGGCCCCCCCGCTCACTCCCCCCTCCCGCCCCCGGCCACACAGCGTAATTGCGGGGCGTAATTAAACGTCCCGCATTTAAAGCTGTGTGAACATAGCCTAAGGTGTATAGTACGCGCCGCAATACACCTGGTGTTTTGGAGTGACGTGCTGATCAACGCGTCTTTCCAAAGCAAGTGGGGAGGGGGGTGCTTCCGGGTGCCAGCCCCATAGACATTGGGGCTGACACGTATTCACCGCTAACAATTGACATGTCGCTTTTCTCCCCCGGTGTACAATACGATCATATTGTACGCTTGGGGGGACGACGCGTAACCCATAGCTCTCTATGAGAGCTATGGATTACCGTATTTGCGGCGTGCATTTTGCCGCGTATAATGCGCAATACGCAGCGAAATACATGCTGAAAAAAAAAGTTGTGTGAACATACCTTAAGGATGCATCAGAAAAAATACTATCAGTTTCACCACCTGTGTATCAGTCTATCACCATTGAAGTGTGTGCAGGTGTTATGAACACATATAAGAATTTGGCTCTCTAGGAGGGGGAGAATGGGATATAAAGTCCAAAGTAACCCCTGGTCTTAACCCTTAGGCTAGGTTCACACAGCTTATTTGCAGGGCGTAATTACTCCCCGCAATAACGCCGTGTGGACAGGGGCGGGGCGGGAGCGGGGAGCCGGCACCTCGCCGGCCCATAGACATTCATTACCAACGGCGCGTATACGCCGCTGGTAATTCACATGTCACTTATCTTCCCCCACAGCGTATTTGCCGAGCAGGGAGAGGAGACGTAATCCATAGTTCTCTATAATGACTGGGACGTATTCCAGCCGTAATTTGCACACTTCAGCGCGTAATTACGGACTGAAATACATCCAATTTTAAGCCGTGTGAACATAGCCTTAAAGGGGTGTTAGGGTATGCTATTAATGTAAGATAGATGCCGGTCACACTGGACCCCATGCAGAATGGAGAGGAGGTCATGCTTGCATTGTACTTTTCATTCTGTTGTATATGAGTTCTGAGTACAGCTGTGTAGTGTGCTCAGCTGTACTCAGAACTCCCATTGAAATGAATGTAGAGTACCAAGCCACCATGACTTTCTCTTAATTCTGCCATGAAACTTTCAGGGGCCATTACTCAAGTTACATGCAGGTCTCAGATGTGGGACTCATATTAACCCATTTAACTTCTGCATGGAGTAAAGGATTTTGCTACAGGAGAATTCTCAGATCATTGTCCCCAGGATAGTCATGAATTTGCAGCTTTGACACTTTCAGGTTGAGGAGTGTTCAGAAATGGATCCAAATCCATTCATAATCTGCCAATATTTTGATTGAAGATGAAATTATGGAAAGGATCCTATCACAGGGATGTCAGGTAGTATCTAGGAACTCACATACATTAGGAAATATACTGTATTGTCACCCCAAAAGTATTTCATTATTGTCAATGTGTAAAGGTTGTTGGTTATAGCAAAGCTTATGCAAGACTTTCAGGACACTAACTAACATAAAACTTTCAAAATCAAGCAATTTTTTGGTTGCAATACTAGTTTTGTAATTTTTCTTATGTTCTTTAACTTATGTGATCTGAAATATGTGGGATGGAAATTAAAAAGGTAGGAGTTAAGAACATCTGAATGATGTCACTAAGTTTTCCTTGTGTATAAAAAGTAATCTAGCCAAGCATTGTATTAAGTGTCATAACTCCCTAAAAGTCTTTGAAATTATAAGATATGAAAATCTACTAGAGGAAGTGATATAAGGAGCCTCTTACTGGGCAGAGCGGGTTACTGGATTGCTACTGTTTTTCACAAAAGTCTCAATCATAGAAAGGAAATAATATTTTATTATCAGTGGTACTTTTACCCGTGGTTTGTAATGCTAACAGTTATTGTGTGATACATGCTTGTTTTTGTTGGTAGTTCTACTGCGTGACATTCATGCACATTGTGGCTTTTACTTTTCTCTACATAAATGTGAGACATCATAGACACAATTTTTTGAGCTACTTGGGAGTGAAGGAATGAGCCCGTTTGCACTTCTCCAACTGAGCCTCTGATGCAGATGGGAACCATAAACTTATTTATTGGCATTGTTAATATTGGTTGAATGATACAAAAATCAGGTCTTTATCCAATGTGAGTCTTTTTATTAGTTAGCCAACATGTCAATAAATTGGAACCTGGCATATAACCTCTTAAATGGGCGTAGGTTGTACTTATAACCTTAGATCGTCTGGTTTTCATGCCAATCATGTGATTTGATGACTTGTTCGCTCATCACAAACACAGATATCCTTCCTTTTGTTTCATCTATATGTTGTGTATGTGCTGAATGCCGTTCAGGTGAACAATCATGGATTTGTTTTATTAAATAGTTTGTTCATTTTTTTTGCGTAATACAAGCTATGATTAAGAATGGAATTGTCATTTGACAAGTCAAAAATTTTTGTTAATTTTTTTTTGTACATTTTAAATTAATCAGTCACAATTGCAGGCTACTGATAAGCAGTCACCTAACAAAATGCATTCACCTGTGTGGAAATCTAGATTAGAGGATTAGGAGAGCAGAACAAGTAGAAAATGTCTGTAGGTCTTTGTGGACAGATTTAATTTTTTTAAAGAATTAAGGCCAGGGTCACATCTGCATCTGAGATTACATTCGGCGCCTCCAGCGAAAATTCCAGAAAAAATACAGAGAAAATAAAGCAATTTGGAACATAAATTTTGTCATTAAAATTATGGCTATTGTAGTGGAAACCCGATGGGCAACATTGTAGTCAATATTATCCAAAAAGCGCAGTTGATGTCGGTAATTTAATGGACTTGGCATCACCTCTACAACAGAGGTTCCAAACGGTTCCAAACATCTTGGAGAACTAACCACATATCTTCTGTAGATGTAGCTGCTCAGGTTCTTTTGTCTCTTCATGTAATCCCAGACAGAATCCATGATCTAAGACTACCACTCTGTGAAGGGCCACATCATCCCTTCCAGGACTCCAAAAGAAAAGGGTTGTCACACTAAATATTGATTTGATCAGTGTTGGACTGAGGGGAGTTGATCTTGGGAGCTCACGTTACAGATACTGTACATGAAAATATTACCTGTTGATTTTTAGGCCTCTCAGATCTAAATGCGTGTACATTACCACATTATACAGTGTTCAAAATATGACTGTATTGTGTAGCACACAATACCAAGTGAGTCACATATCTGTCTGTCTCACACATCACTCTCACCTGTCTGTCTGTCTCACACATTTGTCACAGTCTACCATATCATAGATAGACACGTGGCTTAGTGACTCCATCCATATCCTCCTCCACCCCCACCAGCCCATATACAATATCCACCTCCAAGTTTTCCCTTGGTCATGTACCTCCCTACTTTCTAAAATAAACAACACTATAAACACAATCAAGAAAGGAATAATGAAACCCCCTAATCACAGGGTCAGGGACAGATGTGCGCTCACAAACACAATCAGGGACAAGTGTATTCTGCCACTATAACAGTGCAGATATAACCTAGAGTACCGACAAAAAGTCCACATAGTAGTCAGACACCAGCTCAGGTCATATCACATCACAGTTACTACAGTACTGATCCAACACAGAAGCAAAATAACCCCTGACATCTAGGGACTCACAGTCATCTTCTCCAATGATATGTTCTCTTCTCTTGTGAGTCGTTCTTTTTCCCTTTTTTTCTCCATCCAGTCCAAAACACCATGGTGACTTCTCCTGGCTACAATTGTCCCTGCAGAATTTACCACAAAAGCATCTTAGACATCTTGCTTTTGCAGCACTTTCCTACCAATTCCTAAGTCTGGTATGGGCGGCCCCATTAAATAAGTAATAATGTTGCTCAGCATTAAATAGGTAAGTATATTAACCCCCAGTAGGTAGTTATATAAGCCCACTGTAGGTTGGTATAGTAGCGCCCTGTAGCTAGACAGGTATATATGCCCCCTGTAGGGAGATAGGTAGGTATACAACCCAGTGTAGATGGTATGTAGAAATGCCCCTTGTAGGTAGGTAGATATATATTCCGCCTGTAGGTAGGTATACAGTCCCCTGTAGATAGGTAGATATATATGCCCCCTGTAGTTAGATAGGTAGGTATAGAGCCCCCTGTATGTAAAGCGCCCCCTATAGATTGATATACAGCCCCCTGTAGCTATCTTCAACACTTTGTAAGTATTTAGCCTCCTGTAGATAGGTAGTTTTACAGCCCTATATGTATATATATATTTATATATAGATATATGACCCCTGTTGGTATACATGCCCCCCCCCCCTGTAGGTCTACATGCATGCCCTCTGTAGGTATACATGCCCCCTCTAGGTATATATTCAGCACTCTGCAAGTATATAGCCTAGTCTCCTATAGATAGGTAGGTACACATCCCCCTGTAGGTATATATAAGGTGTATATACCCCCTGTGTGTATATGTCCCCAGGGGATATATATACACACACGTCTCCTATAGGTATTCAGCTCCCTGTAAGTATATACACATGCCCCTTGTAGAAATATATACATGCCCCCCCGGTAGGTATAAATGTCCCGTCTAGGTATATAGCCCCTTCTGGCTGATTAGAGAAATTTAAAAAACTATACTCACCTTTCACGGCTCCCATTTCTCCCTAGCTTGAAGCCTAGTAGGTACATCGCCACAGGAGGCATAATAACATTGTATCATGCCTTCTGAGCCGCTAACTCTTGTCAGCTTCTGGCTCTCAGGAGTATTCAGTCTGTGTTGTAGAGAGCTATTAACTACCAGCTCTCTGTTCCGCCATATTTTTGAACTATATGTGCGTCCTGAGAACTCGCGTACAGTTTAGAGGATGCGGTGTGTCGGCCCAGACCCGATGCCGATTGAGCTAGGGTTTCACCCACTCCCCGGTGGGCTGATCCAAGCCTGGATTTGATTTCTCTTTTGTTCATTCACTTTGCATTCTTTTGTTATTTGATAAAAATAATCTATTAACACTTCTACCTTTGAAAGCATTGTTATGTTGCGTCATTTTTCCACACCTGTACTTTTGCACCGTGCGTGTTGGCAACTTAGCAGCAATAATACATACCTTTTACCCTTCACAACAATGACAAGAGAAGAGGGGTGACAATGATCACAGAGTCCTTCCTGATGTCAGCAGCAAACAGGGTGGCCATGTAACAAGCGATGAATTAATATTAAAAGACATTGTATTGTTTGGTTTTGTAAAGCTGCCAGAGAGAAGTCCGCAGAATGAGGTAGCTCTTGTAGTGTGCTTAGATTCTTGACTGGAACAGGCTGTGGTCCCATCTGTATACATAAGGCATCTGTCCAGTTCCACATTCTTTAAAACTTATGAATCCTATTTATTTATTTTTACAAGCTGGTTTTAGAGATATTGATACACAGATAAGGTCGGAGCACTTAATCGAAAGCACAATCAACATGTAACATGTGCCGAACCTCAATATATTTGTTTTACATAGGATCTTGGTTTATCTTTTCGGGCTGTGATGTGAAAAATGTTTAATTTTTCTAATACAGTTCAAAAAATAGAAACTGATTTCTTAGCCACCATTCTCATCATGTTTTTGGATCCAGTTTGTGGTATCTGTCAGGATAACATAAAAATGTATTTTGTTGTATACTGCAGTAGGACCATAGACTTTAATAAGGCAAACATAGTCCTAATTTGTCCTATTTCTGCATTGGACAGGAAATCATAGTCTACCATGCTATTGTGTCTGATGCAGAAACCAAATATGTCCGCTAAATAGGACAAACATAGTCCAGTTAGGACTACGTTTGCCCAATGGAAGAATATGGCCACGTTACAGCCCCACTGCAGTATATGTTATTTACAGTATCCTAATGAATACCTTGAACGGGAGCTGAAAATGAGATTTGAACAGGACCTCATTGGTAATATATTTGTGGCATGTTTCATGTCAGAACTGAGCTACCTATTTGAGAAATGCTTTAAGATTGTAACTGGTAGTGCATCATCTTTAACCCCCAGCAAATAAGTTTGGCTAATCAGTGTAGAATTGAATTCAAATAAATGGGCGTTCATTTAATGCATTGATGGCTCCCAATCCACAGAGCAGGAGCTATGTTTACAGAGCAACTTTCTGATTTGGCTCTTAAAGGAGGTTCTAGAGCGAAACATCCTAAAAGAGCATATGGAAAAATGTGGTTTTCAGAAGACAACCGCTTTAAACATTGGGTATTGGGGATCCTTTGATTTTGGGATGGCTCATAATAGAGAATATGTTCATGCCAAATACCAATGGATCCCAGTAAACCCCTTTGACTATAATGGGGTTCTTTCAGGTTTCTGTCATTGTGTTGGTCGTTTTACTGGAGCAATCATGCTGCAATATTTTATCCAACATTTTTTATAGAATTTGTGACAAAACTTAAAGGTGTTTTCTTACCGCAAGCTTCAAACATGTAGGCAAAGGTAAGTTAAGACTATTACTAAACATATTGCTGTCCAGAATTTGTTAGGGCATGTCCCCACGGCACGGGTTTTCGGCTGGTTTTTCAGACAGTTTGCGGTTTTGCAGACCGTCTGAAAAACCGGCCGCAAACGAGCACAACAGGGCTCTATGGAAAACCATGCAGCAGTCACCACTGCACGGGTTTTCCGCCTGGCGTTTTTTCCGTCCGCAGGATGCCAGATAAAGATTGAACATGCACATTCTTCCGTCCGGTTTTCGGACAGAATATGTGCATGTCAATGTGAAGGGGGAGGGCTTTTCTCCGTTCATCGCAGAGAAAAGCTGACCCCCCCCCCCCCACCCGCGGGCGTGGATATGGCACTAAAACAGGAGAAATACCAGTCGGATGAACTGACCGGTATTTGTCCTCTGTTGTGAGGACATGCCCTTACCTTTCAGAGTTATAGCATTGTGTATATCCTGTTTGTTTCCTGGGTTGCTAGCCCTGTCATAACATGGTGATATCACTCCCTGCTGTGTGTAATCAGTACCGTATTTATCTCTGTTACTGACAACTTTAACCCTTCAGAGTTCTGTAGCCTTCTGCCCTACTGTTTAAACCCTTCTGTTAGCAATGCCCCTTTTACAAACTCAGCTTGGAATAGCAGAGATGATATGCCACTAACTGCTGTAGACCACCCTACAGCCAAATGGAAGCCTGAAGATGGTTCTAAAGAGCAGACTCTGTAAATCAGCATGGGGAGAAAATTCCTTCATTACTCAGATATGAACATAGCCTATGTCCCCTTACCTGGTCCTCTTTCAAAACTGCCCAAGTAGGTGTTAAAACATCTAAAACACACCAGATAAACAAGCTAAAAGAATATAAATTTGTCACATTTCCTATACTAAATTTACAATAAATTATTGGCACTTAGTGAATCTCCTCGATTGAATTTTACAAACTGTACCATAACTGGACAGATTGGTGCATGGTTTATGCACAGCAGGCACAGCTCAACTCCGTCTTGGCTTTACAATCGTAAATACTGAGAATCATGGAAAGTTACATAATGTAATTGACTTTTTCTTTGCACTATTTCACAAATCTTCCACCATCCATTAACACCTAGCAGTAACAGGACATGTCGTACCATTTCAACGGTGTCGCCAGCTCCAAAAACCAAATTTTTCCAAATCTAAAGGTTTCCAGGTACCTGAAATCTAAACAACTATCTTTTTGGCTTGTGTGCCCAATAAAAAGGGAGGAAATAGTTTAAAAAATGTTATCATAGGAATTGCCAGCTATGCCTTTACGTACATGTAGAATGAACCCATAAGTTTTAGCTAACTGTAAGACTGAAACTGCTGATGTATCTAATGGAAGTAAAGGGTTTTTATTGTTATTCTCATTCTTGACGTGAATCCACTTGTTAGAATGTTAAGCCTAGACCACTGTTTCTGGCATGACATACAAGCCGCGCTCATGATAGAGCTTGTTATAAAAATTAGCAAATACTGAATATATGTTACATTATTGAATCCTAGTTGGAAAGGGTTGCTTGCACATGTCTGATTCTGTATTCACAAGAAAACAGAACATACGTTGTCAAAAGGGGAGTTAATGAGGTGATACAAGACCAATTCTATACCTTTGTTGCCAAGAGAATAAAAAGCACACATTTCTTTGTAAGATTTTGGAAGGGAATAATGTGCTCCTCAAAATGAAACATTAGGCATCTACTGAAAGAAGTATTAGTAATTTTTGAGGTTTGGCAATTGTCTTTTCTTACTGTTCCTAATGATTCATAAATAATGGTTCCATCTCTTTGACAAAAACAAGCCAACAAGCTAAAGGATTTGCTAAGTAGATGACACAGGCTTTAGGCACATCAGGATAGGTGTCTTCTCTTTGTTTAAAGCATTTATCACTACTCAGAAATCCCTTTGGCTCTAGTTTTTGGGCTTAGTTTTGGTTGACCTATATACATTAAAAACACAGTGGAAAAATTCTTTTTGAGTCAGATCAGTATGTAAAGGACCCTGTTGACCTTAGATAGTGGTGTGAAAACTGGGCCCTATTAGGTTTGACCAAACTGCCCTGAACCCAAATTTTTTCTCTAATTCTTTATCTAACTGTAACTCTAATTTATGGTTAGATATGTTACAAGTTTTTATGAGACTAACTTTCTGGTATGGTGATGCAATATTCGCATTAAAGCCTAACATGTTCAGACGTGTCCATCGAATATCACTTACCAATCCTATGGTAACCAGAAGGGACATTGGATGTAACATCTGATGTTGCTTCTGGTTATCATAACAATGGGCCTAGGTAAAAGTGACATCAGATAGAACATTGAATGGGAAGTTAAGCCACAAAGGGAGTATTGCTTTGCTGGACCAGTAAGTTTACCTCAAAAACTCCTGAAACGAACTTAAACCTTGATTTAGAATTAGGGTTTTGGTCAATATCCTGGTATTTTTAACTAAAAATCAATTTGGGTTGACCTGAATTAAAGCACTTGGATTTGGTTGACTTTGACCCAAATCCGAATTACAACACTAATCTCAAACATTGACGATCTCTAGCAATATGTTCCAAATGTGCCAATGTATATGAGCCAATGTGCAGAAATTTTACTTTTCATCTCAGAGGGCTGAATCTTGTTTTTTTTCAGAAAATAAAAGAGCAGGATAAGCCGTTTCTTTGAAGATCTTTTCCAGTCTTTTAAATTTGCTTGGTCTTTCTATCAATTCCTTCTCAAAGAACTAAGCCTTTACCCTGTACCATCTTTGAAGCTAATGTTTGGACCAAACAAATTTATCTTGAATGAAAACCTTGTCAATGCCTTGCTGACCCAGGAGTTCCCTGGGTTTGTCTTTAATAATGTCTGCTTACATCAGGAAAGCTGAAAATGGGTAATATTCCCTATTACCAAAGGACACAAAGAAGGTTTGTAGACAATTACAAACC
This sequence comes from Phyllomedusa bahiana, assembly GCA_025379985.1. Lineage (NCBI taxonomy): Eukaryota > Metazoa > Chordata > Amphibia > Anura > Hylidae > Phyllomedusa > Phyllomedusa bahiana. The sequence goes on from JAODAL010059669.1 coordinate 10,263, forward strand.
ATGAATGCTCCATTAAAATTTAAACATTTTAAAATAAACTTAAAGGGGTTGTCTCACTACATTGATTCATCTTACCTCAGTCCTGTTTTATTGATTTCATTTTGAATGCAGGGGCGTGTTTACTGGCTTCTACTACGCTGCAGTAGAAGCCAGGTCTGTAGATATAGCGACCAGAGCTGGCAGTCTATCAGGAGAGAGTAAATAGGTCGGTAGCTATAGCGACCCGAGAAGCTGATGCAGTCCATACAAGAGGGGACATATAGGAATAGGTAGGACAATGTTAATGGACATATATTGCAAAGTGACTTGTTTTTGCAAGATCTTTAACATAAAAAGCAATCCTTGTAGTGAGACAACCCCTTTAAGGGAAGGATGCAAGGACTCCAGAATTACTTATTGGAAGCAGCATTCTTTAATGTCACATCTGTTCAACCAAGGAGCCCCAAAACATGACTAAAAATTTAAAATCAAGCCACACATCTTGGCGCATTAACTTTTTAGCCATGTTTCAAGGCTCTTTTTACACAGTAAATTGAAAATACTTAAAGTGATTATCCATTTTTTAAATGAATGTTAAACCTCAGAAAATGTGGTAGAATTACAAAATAAAGAGTACTCAACACTTCAATTGGCTGACAATACAGTGTTGAATTCTGGCCATGATTCATGTGACTATTGAGGTCATTGATTTATAAAGATATGTGCTGGCCGGTTGATAACTAAGAAGGGAGCGCCTTACAGAGCATCTATACTGGAAGCCAGGTAGTTGGAGAGGCATCGTTTGTTTTGTTATTTTCTTACATTATATATAATGCTCACAGAGAAAATCAAAAGGACCAAAAACATTAGTTTGTGAACCTAATTCACGGATTAATATTTTTGGTCCTAACGGTTGGAAAGCCCCTTTAAGATTACTTCTTATATATGCTATTGATGATTTTTCCTGTGGTCTCTCTAATTCCATAACACAATGGTTAAAAACTCATTGGGGCACAAAATGCAACAAAAATGGATTAATTTTGGCACATTTTTGGCACAGACACGTTTATTACATGTTTTAGACACTATATGCAACTGAACCAAAAGGGGTTTATGCCTTAGACAGAGGATGGCATAGCTTTGCTGGAAAATGACATGGCCATGATATGACATTCTGGGCCACATGTATGAAACGGTTTTGGTCTAAACTCACATTTTTCCCCATAGAAACCTATGGACGAAAAAGTGAGTTTTAGACCAAAACCGTTTCATACATTTGGCCCTCAGTGGCAAAATTTCAGCAGAATTATACCACAAATCTAGAAAGTTTTGGTGCAAAATAAGCCAAGTTATATGTGGGCTAAAAAAGCTAGACAAGCCTAAAGATTTCCAAATTTCAAACAGCATGGTTATTTATAGATTTTTAGAAAGCAATAGTAAATGTGTTCAATGTATACCTATGTGGAAGAGTTAATTTGCTTTTAAATTAGAATATAGTGGTCTACTGTGTTCACTCTATGGGATAAATGATGTTATATTTTGATGGATTTGACTTCTACGGACGTGGAAATTCCAATTATGAGTAACTTTTTATTTTTTATTATTTGATTTGAAAAAAGAACAAAGGGCGATGACCTTTTCATTTTTTTTTTCCATTTCTTTACTTCTTTTTTATACTTGTCATCTCCCTAGGATATTTGACCATTAAAAGGTGAGATTGCTTTACACTATTCTGCAATAATAAGCTATTGCAGAACAGAATGGAATAATGGCTTTGCTATTACATCCTCCCTTACCCTTGCAACCTGCTCTTCCCCCATACCCTGCTTCCCCACGGTCACTCATGACAAGCTCTCCTCCTTACTGTCCAAATCCAACCTCACTACCTGTAGTCTTGACCCACTGCCATCCCACCTCATCCCAGACCTCAGTGTTTTCTATCACCCCAGCACTCACCCATCTCTTCAACCTATCAATAACCCCTGGCATCTTCCCTTCTGCATTTAAACATGCTACTATCACTCCAACCATAAAAAAAACGACCCTTGACCCCTCTTCTCTGTCCAACTATCGCCCCATCTCACTGCTCCCTTTTGTTTCCCCAAACTCCTCGAGCAGCACGTCTATCTTCAGCTGTCCTCCCACCTCTCCTCCAACTCTCTTCTTGACCCCACCACTCTACCGAAACTGCCCTAACCAAAGTCACTAATGATCTAGTAACTGCTAAAGCCTCATGCCACTACTCTGTGCTCCTCCTCTTGGACCTGTCCTCTGCCTTTGACACTGTCGACCATTCCCTCCGCTACAAATCCTCTCCTCCTCGCATCACGGACTTGCTCTTTCCTGGATCTCCTCGTACCTCACTGATCGGACTTTCAGCGTCTCTCATTCTTGCTCCACCTCCTCCCCCCGGCCACTCTCTGTTGGTGTCCCCCAAGGGTCAGTCCTGGGTCACTACTCTTCTCTAACTACACCCTTGGCCTCAGTCAGGGTCATAGCCTCACATGGCTTTCATTACTACCTGTATGCTGATGATACCCAACTCTACATCTCCGGCACAGATGTCACTTCTCTACTCTCCCGGATCCCCGACTGTCTGTCCTCCCCTTTCCTCCTTCTTCTCATCACGTCTCCTAAAACAAATTGTGGAGAAACAGAACTCATTATCTTTCCACCATCCAACCTACCCTGCCCCTGATTTTTCTATTTACAGTCAACGGCTCTACACTTTCACCGTCCCCCCCCAAGTCCGCTGTCTTGGGGTAATCCTAGACTCTGCTTTATCTTTAAAACCACACATCCAAACCCCCACCCCTGCCACCCCCCACCACCTGAAAAACCTCTCTCGCATCCGCTCATTCCTCGGCTATGACACACAAAATGCTGGTCCATGCCCTTGTCATCTCCCGCCTAGACTACTGCAACATCCTTCTCAGTGGCCTCCAGCTAGCACCTCGCTCCCCCCCAATCCATCCTTAACTCTGCTGCCCGTCTTATCCCCCCTCTCTCCTCGCTACTCCTCTGCCTCTCCCCTCTGCCAAACCTTCACTGGCTTCCCATTGCCCAGCGAATTCATTTCAAGCTACTAACCATGACCTACAAGGCTCTCCATGACCTCTCCCCTCCATACATCTCTGCCCTAATTTCCAAATATCTCCCCCCAACGCTCCTCCCCCTCCTTCAAGACCTTCTCCTCTGCTCTCCCCTTATCAGTCCCCACACACCATCTCCAAGACTTCTCCGTGCTTCACCCACACTCTGGAACTCACTGCCCCAACACATCAGACTCTCCTCCACTTTCACCAGCTTCAAAAGCAACCTGAAACCCATTCTTCAGGGTTGCCTATAACCTTCACTAAACTTGTCACTACTTCCTCCACAGACCATGTCTGCCCCTCACCTCCTGTCTCTTTCCCCCTCCCTTGTAGATTGTAAGCCCTCGCGGGTAGGGTCCTCTCTCCCTCTGCATGCCAATTGTCATTATCCCTTATCACTGTACTCGTTTGACTTATGTAATGTATGTAACCCCCTCGAATGTACAGCGCCCTGGAATCAATGGTGCTTTAAAATAAATAATAATAATAATAATAATAATAGGGGAAGTAATAATTTGGCAGCCAAGTAAGACTTTATTAGGCCCTCAGCTGCCTTGGTAACTGACCAGCACCCTAGCACACTTTTCATTAAAACTGACATATTTAACGCTAGTTTTAATAAGTTTCCTCCATTATGTTTTTTTTTAGCACAGGTAAACCATTCTCTGATCTGTGAGTAAATTTTTGGCATACAACAATGAATCAAAGCCTGCAGAGCTATACTATTCCTATAAAACTCAATCAGCCAAACTTTACAAGAATTTTAAATATTCATGTGACATTAATAAAATTATTCTACACCATTTTATTACCTATGTGGCTGTAAATTAAATCCTTTTAAGAAATTTCCATGAATATGCAGAAAATAAAAGCCCTGACCCATGGAATGAGAGCATCATTTTAGTTCGAATTGTAAAGCAAGTCTGAGTTTGCTGTCTGGTTCTATTCAGACTTGTGACAAAAACGTTCCATTAAATGAATATAAACAAACTCTTGCTCTGCAAAGCTGACGGCTAAAATAAAAAATAAACCTCTCAAGTTGTTTCTCATTTGGAAAAACAGATTTGTGCCCAAGAAGCAGACATTTGATAATAAAGCAAGCGTAATTTACTAGTCATGGGAAAGTGTTGTTATATTTGTACAATGCAGAACTTTAAGTTCAATAAAACCACAGAAAAAGAAGTCATCTCTATTTAACCCCTATCTGTATGCCTCATTGTGTCAATTGTACATCATACATGAAGTTCCAATTTATACAAGGCAAGGCAGGGAGCTACGGAGTAAGACAGTCCCCATCTGAATAACGAAAACTGCCCATATATTACTGCTATTATATATATTATTGCTCATTTATTTAAAGAGGACCTATGACATCTCCTAATTTGTGTGCTTAGTAAATCCTTCTGTTCCCTGTGATATAACAATTCTGGAGCATCTTCTCTTATAACTCTGGGTTGTGCTGTTCCTCTGTTACTCCTTCTTGAACTGTATTACTGAATCAGTCAGTTGGGTGTTACCATTCCAGTTTTAAAGAAGGTATGTCTGACTCTGACTCTTGCAGCACTTATAGGACAATGTCTGACTGTGCGGGGACACTCCAGTAATAAGTAACACCCAGCTGACAGATTGGTAGTGAATTTCTAGTAGGAATAACAGGGCAACCACATACTATGTACTGTAGACTTGAAAAAAAGTTGCTTCAGAATTGTTATTTCACTGGGCACATATAGTGTTCCCATTATAGACTTTCATGGCATATCTATGGCACTTGCATCTATCTCAGGAACATGCCTCCAAAACTGTAGGCACAGAATGGAGAATCATGACTCGCCAAGCTGTTCTACGGGCATTCCGAGTAAAACCAAATGTTAGGAAGCTATTAGGGGCCCATTTCTGAGATAGATCAAACTATCATATCCTATAGATATGCAATCAAAGTTTATGGTGGCAACACCGCTTTAAGAGAAATGTTTGCCTCCATAAAAACCCATCTGCCCTCAGATTTTCATTTGTGTAGTTGATTTCACCACAGATTCAGTTTCAAATTAACCCCATTCAATGGGGCTAGTCCATATCTTCCCGATTTCTGCACAAAAATCATATGGAAGCCATATCCATAAATGACATGTAACTTTTTTATGTGCTGCAGGTTTACTAAACTTCTTAGGAAAAAGCTTAAATGGTGCAGTTTTCCATTAAAAATAATGGCTTACAGATTTCACTTTGAGTTTAAAAGGCTTTTGGTGCACCATGCATTCAGATTCTGCAAAAATTTGTGTGCAATTCCACTTTTGTGAATGGGGACCAAGACAACACTTCTAAATATATTTTTTCAATGGAAAAGTACAACTAAAGCGTTCGCCTACTGCAGAAAGGGTAAGCTCCAAATTAATTATTATTAAATAAAATTTGTACCCAAAATATAAAATTGGCCATGAAAATTAAAGGGGTTTTGCCACAAAGTAAAATTGACGTAGGAAGTTTGAAAATTAAATAATAAACATTTTCACCATTCATCATTATTAAAAATTCTGCACCGTTTTTGTTTTAGCTGCTCCTTTAGTGATCCATTGTTTACAGCTCATCTCCAGGGGATAAGACCAGGGCTGTGAGCTCCTCAGTCCTGGCCTCACATGCTCAGACATCACTTCTCTTCATAGGCAGCTACAGAGTGTTCAAACCCCGGGTGCTGTCATTCTTCTCCTGTCCTTTGGACTAGTTAGTAATAAGTCAAACTGCAAATAAAAAAAGAAACCTCAATGAGGTCTGTGCATTGATAAAGAGGACAACAAAATCCACAGTTTAAGTTCCTGCAGGGATCTGAACCTAGGACCCTTGTGCTGTAAAGCAAAAACTTTACCTTTGAGCTACAGTGTAGCTACTTACAATTCTATACATAAATAGGCCTTTCTTTCACTAGAGAGAGGAAAGGCCTGGTGATGTCATCCTGCTGGGTCACATAATAAGCAATTCAAACAAATCACACACGCCCCCTTCTGAGCACACAGAGCTGAAGAGCTGGATGCAGGAGGTATGAAATGAGATTGTGGCAAAACCCCTTTAAAGCTGCTATTGTATTTGATTATTGCATTTTATTTACTTGCAGATATATTTTTTATTTTTTCCAATAAAAAAATTAAAAGGATTTTCATCTAATTTTTTAAATACATTTATACTGCTGATGCTGTAGTCGAATAATAAAGCTCATACTCAACTTTGTACTTACTTATGTTGAAGTGGTGATGTTACTGGCAGTCTCCCGAGTTCTTCATCTGTTTTTCCTCCAACTTGTTAACACTGTAGTCACTCATTGGCTGCAACGGTCACGTGGTCATTCCCCTACACACTGTATCAAAGTCAATAGCTCTAAGCAATCATTTCAGGTAATGCGCATATCAGCTGCAGTCAGTCTGTGATAACAAGCCGAAAGTTAACAGGAAGTATGCCAGGAACAGGAAGTAAATATGAGAAGACTGCCGGGAGCATCAGTGCTGGTGTTAGGGTGACTACGAAGGTAAGTATATGATTTTTCTTTATTTTACTACAGCAGCAACATAAATGTTTTTAAAGAAAAATGCTATGGAAAAACCTCTTACATTTTGTTTGCATTCATACAGTCATATTGCTTGTTACTTTTCAATGAATTTTAAACATATCAAAATTTGAAAATTGTCTTTTTGCTTTAAAAGAACAACTGTTTAAATTTTTCACGCCCCATCAAAGAGTAAATAATATGTTTGCAGTTCCTTACTTTTCAAATTTAATTATGTAGGATGGAAACGTTCTTTGAAGGGATTTTCTGCACTAAACAAATACATTTTAATATGCTTAAAATTGTAAAACTTATAAAAAAAAAAATTGGAATCAATTCGTTAACATTATCAGCATGAACAGAATATCATAGCCACCAGCCTTGATTGGCCTCCATGAACATATAATGTCATATGAACATTGCATCATCTCATATAGCTGATAAACAAGAATAACCAGGTACATGTGTTAATTAGCAGCCTAGGAATGGTACATCTCTATAAGTCTTTCTGTATGTTTAATTGTGTTGCCAGTTTGGACTGCCTCATAAATGACTCAAGGTTTTCCATCCATATTGAGACTATGGTAATGTTCATTGTCTAAGAGCAGGAATACCTGGAGCTGTGATCTGGCCGAGTTCATTCATGACCCAGCCAAGAACCACTGGGATACCCTACAACAGTGACTTTCAATTAGCTTTATAAACAACCATTAGAGTTCACTATTTAAGGGGCATGTGGTTTTGCAGGTGTTCACCTATAAATTAATGTGGCTGCTTATTAAGCCATTTGAAAATAACTGAAGTTGGACGCAATGAGGTTTTTGCCATGTAAGGCAATCATGACCACATTTCAAAATTGTCTTTTCTTCCTACCACATCTTCTTTTTTTAAAAAAAAACTATGAATCAAGCAGAATAGTATGTTTGAACCATGTAATGGTCACAGTGGATCCAGGGATTTAGCTTCATGGGATGCAAACACAGCACTTGCAATTTGGCCTTTGTGTCTATAAGGGTCAATTGTCCCCTGTACAATATAAAGACATAGAGGTATTATGAATGGAACATAGTAGGTGCGAACCCTTTTTATATTTTTTCTAAAAGAACATAAAGGTTAAGTTTTAAACCTCAGTGTCAGACTTGGGTGCCAAAGGCACAACCAATGGATTCCATCTTGGGGGCCCAGCATTCAGCTACTATACATGACTTCTCAAGCATTCTTAATATTGCTTTCTAACTCTTTCTCTTCCTTCCCACCCCTTCGTGAGAATGCGGACACAGTTGAAAATCAGCTCCAAGCCTGCCATAATCTGAGACCCATTAGGGATGTCCCCCCGGACGGTTTTCGGCCGGGGTTTTTTTAGTGGTTTGCGGGTTTTTTTTTAAACCCCCTTTAAAAAACCGGCCGAAAAAGAGCACAATTTTTGCCAAAGGAAAAAACCGGGAGCATTCCCACGCACGGGGGTTTTTTCCCCCCGCAGTTTTTCGCCGGGGTCCGCGGCAAAACATGAACATGCACTACTTTTCCCTCCGGGTTTCCCGGACGAAATGTGCGCTCATGGGAGGGGGGGGAGTTCTCGCTACGCGGGGAAAGCCGTCCCCCCCCTGCCGCCCGGGGGCCCTGGGGGGTGGGGGCGCAAAAAAGGACAAATACCGGCCGCAAACGGGGTTTTTGTCCTGTGCCGTGTGAACGCGCCCCTTAAGGTTTCCCCTGACCCCCGTGGGCCCTCCCCAAACTTCTATGTCTCCTAGTGGGTCTACAGCTATAAAATCCCTATTCCACACTTTCATGGCATATATTCCATTTACTGCCTAAAAAAACTAAACATTTGGTAGCTAGAGCAAGAATCTTAATTTCATTTAATTACTCCACATAGCAGAAACCTGCCAGTCTTGAAGACAAAACAAGTATTTATTTTGTAACCGTTTTATATGCAACAAAATGAACCGGGATTTGCCAACAAAAAATTTTGTTATGTCAGCGTATGTTTTCATTTTAAAAATTGTATAGTCCTGGCCGTCATGACTTGCACGTGCAGTAAAGCTGTGTGTCTTACAGTATGTAACCTCTAGGGTGCAATAAGTTCTGATGTACTTATCAGCAGTTTCTGGCTTTAATTACTTTTAGATTCCCCTTGTCTTGGGATCTCCGCCTTTCTCTTGTTTCTTATTTGCTTTTTTCCATGATGTGAATATTCTGGAACCTGGGCTGAGGAACACTAAAACCATTATGCATGTATTTTTCTACACTGCTTTGAGAATATTTTGCTGGTTTCTAGACAGGACTATTTTCCTGTATAACTGGAGCAGCCATAGAATTATAGGGGAAGCATGCACAGTAAAACAAAACAATATATATAATCTTCAAAATGTCTATTATGACTTTTTTGGGAATACAAATCTTGGAAAAATAAGTAGAAGAAAAATATGAATAGTAATAAAAATAATGTTAAATAATAAGAAAATACTCTAAAAATTGATCAGCACATCCAAAACAATTTTAAAGACAATGATATAGGTGCACACTGGTGTGGCGGCATACAGTGCAAACACAACAACAAATCAGCATCAAGAGACAATCAAAGTGAATATGAACTATGAACTATTTTAAAAGGCATTTCTGCTACTTTTGGGATACATGAACATTTTAGGTCCATAGTGCACGTTTTTGATAAAAACTGCAAGGGTCTATCCACCACAAGGTGACCTCAGCTCAGATGAGGACCTGCACTAACATCTCACCTCACTTGCTGCCTCTCAAGGAAGTCACACCGGCTGTCTTTAAACAGAGCAAAGTGTAGCTAGGACCTTCATTCCCTGACAGTATGGAGACCTGAGTAGGCACCAGGCAAGGTGAAATGTTAGTGTAAGTCCCCATCTGAACTGAGTCACTAAGAACCTCGAATTTTGATATATCAAAAAATAGCAGAAATGTATTTTAAAATAGTTCATGTATTCGCTTTGATCGTCTATTAGTATTTGTAGAGTGCTGCAGATATGTTGTTGTATTTGCAATATATTAAAATAAATAACATGCAAAGTTTAATGTAATGAGATATCATTTTTGTGCAATACAAAAGGAACTGATATTTTTAAAAATGATGAAGAAATGTATACAAATAATCGTGCATCTGTAATTCACGAACATGACAAAATTTGAGCTCAGTGCATTAAAAATGAAATATACTTGGAACTATTGCTCTTTCCCACAATTAAAAAATCACAGTAATCTGCCACATTCAAACTTGTAACGAATCTTTTTAAGTATTGCCCAGGTGTAGCCTCAATCAAGGAACCTCCTTGTCTTCCCCTTTCAGCTCACGAACAAACCATACTTGAGGCATATATTTCAATGTGCAAAATAACGTTTACTAGTGCATATTGACGTATACTGTATAACTTTTAGACATTACAGTCCGGATACAGTCTCTAATTGTATAATCAATAAGAGTAATGGGCAATACTTAGTTCTTTCAGCTTAATGATAAATCATAGCAAGTCCAGCCAGGAGCTGACAGAAGCACTTCCAACTCCACGCTACCCAGCGAGCGACGTTTCGGAACACACAGTTTCCTTCATCAGGCATGAAACCTGAAACAGCTAAGTATTGCCCATTAATCTTATTGATTATACGATTAGAGACTGTATCCGGACTGTAATGTCTAAAAGTTATACAGTATACGTCAATATGCACTAGTAAAAGTTATTTTGCACATTGAAATATATGCCTCAAGTATGGTTTGTTCTTTCCCACATTTAGTCATTATAGCCTGATATGGTAGAAATGTAGCTGAATATAAGGCTATGTTCACATCGGGTATTTGAGGTCCATATTTCACCCCAAGTACAGACCACTAACATGATAATTCATAGCTCTCATCGAGAGCTATGATTACCCGACGTTTTCCCTGACACGTATTGCACACCGGTAGAAAGAAGGGACATGTAACTTCTTCCCTGCGCTTACGCGCCGGGGAAAGTGACTGTCTATGGTAGCTGGCCAGCGTGTACTTCTAAAACACCTGGCATATTACAGTATGCACAGTATGCGCTGCAAAACACCATCTGAACATACCCTAAGGATCAGAATGGGGAAGAGTTGTTGTAAAAAGGTCTTCACTCATAAGGTAAGGCAGACGATTAGTGTATTGAAAGTTGTCGTCAATTTTGGCAGGATACTTTAATTTAGGTCACAGTTAGAGATGGGCGAATTTCCTGAAATTCGTTTCGTTCACTTTTGCCGAATTTCTCGGCAAAAAATAACTTTGTTCCGAATTACTTCGGCACGAAAACACCCTTAAAAAAACAGCATTTTTCCCGGCTGCACAGAGCCTGCAGGGTGCTGTAGAACGTTGTGCCCTGCTTAAAATGCAGAGGGAGCTTTGGTTTGGTCTTCATACAATGTTGTGTTTTTATATGACACGCACATACTGCCGCCGTCTTAGAATCGCTTCACTCTAAAATTCCCTGGGCACTTAAGA
>JAODAL010059670.1:0-21348 GCA_025379985.1 Phyllomedusa bahiana
GAAAAACCAAGGGTCATGCGGATTTTGGGGGTTTTTTGGGCTTTGAAATGCAGCAATACTACAGGCCCTATTCGAAAAAAGTTGTTTCTAATAGACATTTGTTCTTCACAATTGTCAAAAGTGGCTCATGGGTCATGCTTTGAATTTTTGGGGGCATTTTGCTGTGACATGCAGCTATACTACAGGTCCTATTCTAAAAAATGTTGTTTCTAACAGACATTTTTTAATAAAAATTTTCAAAAGTGGCTCAAGGGTCATGCTTTGAATTTTTGGGCATTTGCTGTGACATACAGCTATACTACAGGTCCTATTCTAAAAAATGTTGTTTCTAACAGACATTTGTTCTTCACAATTGTCCAAAGTGGCTCAAGGGTCATGCTTTGAATTTTTAGGGGCATTTTGCTGTGACATGCAGCTATACTACAGGTCCTATTCTAAAAAATGTTGTTTCTAACAGACATTTGTTCTTCAAAATTGTCCAAAGTGGCTCAAGGGTCATGCTTTGAATTTTTGGGGGCATTTTGCTGTGACATGCAGCTATACTAGAGGTCCTATTCTAAAAAATGTTGTTTCTAACAGACATTTGTTCTTCACAATTGTCCAAAGTGGCTCAAGGGTCATGCTTTGAATTTTTGGGGGCATTTTGCTGTGACATGCAGCTATACTACAGGTCCTATTCTAAAAAATTTGTTTCTAACAGACATTTGTTCTTCACAATTGTCAAGAGTGGCTCAAGGATGATGGTGCTGTCAGAAACAGGAATAGGTAGGACACTGTTAATGGACACATATTGCAAAATGACTTGTTTTTGCAAGATCTTTAACATAGCTATCAATCCCTTTATTGAGACAACCCATTTAATACAATTAAAAAAGAGAAACGAAGACATGGTGGGATTCCATCCTATTTTAAAAATGTGTTTTCTAGAATTAAAGTGCTAAAAAACTTGCATGTACAAAATAGCTGTTAAAAAATTCCTCTGAATTGTACAAGGGAGGTACAGGAAAACTTGACCAGATGTAGGTTATTCAGAGGACATGGAGTATGGAGCACGGACAGAGAACAAAGTACAGAGACCATTTCCTCCAGCACGTTGAGTAAAATGAGAAAAAGAATGCCAAGATAAAGGGCACCTGGGTGTAACAGGAGCGTTAACCACCAGTATTTCCAAGTGAAGCTCAATTGGTCCACACTCATACGGAGGACAGCGCTACCCAGTATTGACTTTGTACTGAGGATGGCTGGAGTTCTCACACTTCCGCTTCCGCACTCTGCTTCCGCACGACAGTTTTCGTTGCTGCGTCATCAGGGCATTTTAACCTGCGTGTTAATAGATGACGGACGCCAGCCTGGGCTCTCACCGCACCCACTGTAACTCCGGCCCTGGGTCATGCTGTGGCCCAGGACAGTATAGTCAATGTCCAGTGAAACTAAAATGGTGGTTGAAAGACTCCTTTTTCCGGCACTTTTTAAATGTGGGGGTCATGCAGGTTTGGGGCTCATGCTGTGGCCCAGGACAGGGATATTCAATGTCCAGTTCAAGTAAGATGATGGTTCAAATCATACTGCCTTCTTTCACTTTTCAATTTGTGGGTGATGCAGGTTTAAGGTCAGGCTGTGGTACAAGACAGGGATAGTGAATGGTCTGTGACTTTTTTTCTGTGACTTTTATAACCTAAGTGTGTTGCCTAAGATGTAGCACGTATCCATTTGACTGTTGTGGATGTTAATTTCAGCTTCTCCAGCCTTGTTTGGGTGTAATAATGAAGGTGTTGTTGCTCTCCCATAGACTTTAATGGTCATCGCTCATAATCGACGCTCACTATCGAAAAACCTTATCGATAGCGGCCGACTATCGACTATCGATCGATCTCGATAGCCAACGCAATCGCTCAACACTAGTGGGGAATCCTCAAACAGAAGGTGGAAGAGCGCAAGGTCTTTAACATCCACCAGTTTCATGATGTCATGGAGGAGTGGAAGAGCATTCTAGTGGCAGCCTGTGAAGTTAAGACAGTGTTTGAAAATAATGGTGGCCACACAAAATATTGAAACTTTGGGTACAATTTGTCCATTTATACTCTTGCTCCATTAATACTCAGGAACTCACAGACACCATACATTCCTTACTGCCCCCAATCTCCTCTCTCTCCTGTTCTTACCTGGCTGTCAAACATTACAATGAAACTCTCAGAACCACCCTGGACATGTTGGCAACACTCACACACCGCACCACCAGAGTCAGATGCCTGCAGCCTTGGCACACGCCTCAGACTCGGCATCTGCAACAATGTTCCAGGTGTGCTGAGCATCTGTGGAGAAAGTGGAAGCGACCTGCAGACTTTTTCCACTACAAATTCATGCGCAGGACTTATCACACTGCCCTTCACAGCGCTAAACAAAAATATTTCACCTCCCTCATCTCAACCTTACACAACAACCCAAAACGCCTGTTTGACATCTTCCACTCCCTCCTAAGGCCTAAAGCTCAAAAACCTGGCGACTCACTTCAAAGAGAAAATTGAAAATATCCGGCAAAATATATCTCAGTCCCCAAGTAATACCCATCCTATCCCCTCCCGCACGTACTCTAGTCTACTCTCAGCTCTTGACCCGACGACAGAGGAAGAAGTACCAAGGCTTCTCCTGTCTGCACTCCCCACCACCTGCTCTAGTGACCCCATTCCCTCCCACCTTTGTCCAGTCTATTTCTCCAGTTGTCCTCTCTCACTTTACTACAATCTGTAACCTCTCTCTCTCCACTGGGAACTTTACAACTTCCTTCAAACACGCCATCATAACTAGAGATGGGCGAATCAATTCTAACGAAGTGGAATTCGTTAAGAATTTCAGGAAAACTTTGGTTCGGAACGAAGTCGAAGTTTGTTGTAATTTGCGTGAACGAAGTGTGCTTTTGATTGATAAAATGGCTGCGAGCACATGACGTTACATGGGGCAAAGAACTCTGGAGGAAGAAGGGCATAGCCTACATGACATATGCAGAGATGAAGCCAATCAGAGACCGGCGGGATTCTGTGACGTCACCGCACTATATAAGTCTGGGCGCGACGCTGGGAGCTCATACCGCTCTCACTGTACTGATTAGGGAAGGTGCTGCCATGGCTGCTTATGATATCTGATACTAAAGAACTCATTTTTATACAGCGATTTTTGGGGGGTGTCTCAGCTTGTCTCAGAGACTGCATCTGTTAACGTTCTATTTCTGATTTTGTGGGGTATTGGATCTGAAGTCAAGTGTGTGTCCAATGTAGTTGCACATTGAATAGCCAAAGATGATCTAAGCCTGTTCCTGTTGTATTCATTTAAAGAAACAGCGTTTTTACAATACAAATACCACTTAATTTTTGGCTGCTCAATTCTTTTGCGCAATTTACATCCAGGGCTTAATTAACCGTTGTTCTGCTGCTGTGGTGACTAAAAGAAAACGTTTATTTCACCGCCAAAAAATAAATTTTTCCTGTAGCATAATTCACAAGCGAAGGTTAATTACAATTTTTTCTTTTGTTGTTTAGCGTAAAAAACACGCCACTGTAAAACGCTACAAAGCTCGTAGTTTTTGGTTGCTCAATTCTTTTGCACAATTTACATCCAGGGGTTAATTAAGCGTTGTTCTGCTGTTGTGGTGACTAAAATAATCGTCTTTTTCACCGCCAAAAAATCATGAATACATTTTTTTTCCTTGTAGCTAATTCACAAGCGAGGTTAATTACAATTATTTTTTTCTCTTTTTTGTTGTTAGCGTAAATACCACACCATTTAACACGCTACAAAGCTGGAGTTTTTGGCTGCTTCAATTCTTTTTGTGCAATTTACATCTAGGGGTTATTAAGCGTTGATCTGCTGCTGTGGTGACTAAAAGAAAACGTTTATTTCACCGCCAAAAAAATAAATTTTTCCTGTAGCATAATTCACAAGCGAAGGTTAATTACAATTTTTTCTCTTGTTGTTTAGTGTAAAAAACACGCCATTGTAACACGCTACAAAGCTCGTAGTTTATTTGTTGCTCACTATTAACTTTTTCAACCGCCAAAAAATAAATATTTTCCTGTAGCATAATTCACAAGCGAAGGTTAATTACAATTTTTTCTCTTGTTGTGTAGCGTAAAATACACACCATTTTAACAGCTACAAAGCTGTAAGTTTTTGGACTGCTCAATTCCTTTTGCGCAATTTACATCCAGGGGTTAATTAAGCGTTGTTCTGCTGCTGTGGTGACTAAAAGAAAACGTTTATTTCACCGCCAAAAAATAAATTTTTCCTGTAGCATAATTCACAAGCGAAGGTTAATTACAATTTTTTCTCTTGTTGTTGTATGTAAAAAAACATCCATTGTAAAACGCTACAAAGCTCGTAGTTTTTGGTGCTCAATTCTTTTGCGCAATTTACATCCAAGGGTTTAATTAAGCAGTTGTTCTGCTGTGTGGTGACTAAAAAAACCTTTTTTCACCGCCAAAAAATAAATTTTTACCTGTAGCATAATTACAAGCGAAGGTTAATTACAATTTTTTTCTCTTGTTGTGTAGCGTAAACATAACAGCACCATTGTAAAACGCTACAAAGCTCGTAGTTTTGGCTGCTCATTTCTTTTGCGCAATTTACATCCAGGGGTTAATTAAGCGTTTTTCGCTGCTGTGGTGACTAAAAGAAACCATTTATTTCACCACCAAAAAAATACATTTTTCCTGTAGCATAATTCACAAGCAAAGGTTAATTACAATTTTTTCTCTTGTTGTTTAGCGTAAAATACACACCATTGTAACACGCTACAAAGCTGGTAGTTTTTGGCTGCTCAATTCTTTTGTGCAATTTACATCAAGGGGTTAATTAAGCGTTGTTCTGCTGCTGTGGTGACTAAAAGAAAACGTTTATTTCACCGCCAAAAAAGACATTTTTCCTGTAGCAGAATTCACAAGCGAAGATTAATATAAATTTTTTCTCTTGTTGTTTAGCGTAAAAAACACGCCATTGTAACACGCTACAAAGCTCGTAGTTTTTTGTTGCTCAATTCTTTTTTCACCGCCAAAAAATAAATATTTCCTGTAGCAAAATTCACAAGCGGAGATTAATTACAAGTTTTTCTCTTGTTCTGTAGCGTAAAATACACATCATTTTAACACGCTACAAAGCTGGTAGTTTTTGGCTGCTCAATTCTTTTGCGCAATTTACATCCAGGGGTTAATTAAGCATTGTTCTGCTGCTGTGGTGACTAAAAGAAAACGTTTATTTCACCGCCAAAAAATAAATTTTTCCTGTAGCATAATTCACAAGCGAAGGTTAATTACAATTTTTTCTCTTGTTGTGTAGCGTAAAAAACACGCCAGTGTAAAACGCTACAAAGCTCGTAGTTTTTGGTTGCTCAATTCTTTTGCGCAATTTACATCCAGGGGTTAATTAAGCATTGTTCTGCTGTTGTGGTGACTAAAATAAACCGTCTTTTTCACCGAAACCAGCATCAAAATAACAATTTTTCCTGTAGCATAACATTCACAAGCGAAGCTAATTACAATTTTTTTTACTCTTGTTGTGTTACGTAAAATAAAAAAAACTCCATCTGATAATAAACGCTACAAAACACGTAGTTATTTGGCTGCTCAATTCTTTTGCACAATTTAATCCACTAAGGGTAACTAAGATTGTTTTCTGCAGTTGTACTCGTGTAAAAGAAAACTTTGTCTTTCACCGACCAACAGAAAGAAATTGCTTTAGCATAAGTCATATCCAAAGGTTAATTAAGCCTATTTGTGCTTTTATATTCAGTAAAATACACAGAGTTTTTAAACGGCACATACAAGTCAATTTTTCCTGCCCATTTGTGGAGCGCAATTTATATCCAAGGGTTACCCAAGCTTCTTAGTGGGATCATTTGGAGTCAAGTACAGGGTGTGTATTTATCCTATACAGATATTTTCATCAAACAGTGTCTGTACATTTTAGAACAAACAGTATGTCAGACAGAGAGGTGGCAGGCTCTTCACCTGCGAGTGGCAGTGGCACAAACATTCCAGGCCCAGGTCGCAGAACAGCAAGGGGGACGTCGCAGCAGGGGTCACTGGGTGAGGCCACAACTGCCGCTGTCATCTAGCGGCCGTGTGTTGTTCAGCAACCCAATGGTTCTTGATTGGTTGTCTAGGTCATCTACTTCCTCCCAGATGACATCTGACAACCCCAGCCAAGAGTTGGAGGGAATGTCAGACACAACCCTTAGTTGGCATGGTCCGGGAGTGGGTCAGCGGCCCTCACCTGTCCTCAACCCGCCTCTGTCCCATCCGGTTCCCTCAGCCAGAGATCTACTATGTGGTCTGGGCTCAGCGCCACTATATAGCGAGGATGAACATTTTGAGGAGAGCAGTCAGCAGCTACTTGGCAGCAAAGAAATGGGGCCAATATCCCCTGCTTCTTGCAGTAGGCGGCAAAGTATAGATGTGGAGAGTGGCATGGGAGGTCATGTTGTGAGGGGTCAGCCTCTGCATACCAGACCGGTGATGAGGACAGCAGTGAGATGAAACACAAATAGATGATGATGTAGCCGACCGCACTTGGGGAGCCGGGTGAGGCAAGGGCTTCATCGTCAGGAGAAGAGGGCGTCAGCTTGCGCGTCAGACAGCGGCGCAGCCAGCAAGTAGGTTGTGTGGCCGTGAGTCAGCAGGATAGCAGCAGTGTGAGGTCGGGAGTCAAGCGGCCACGGGGTAAAAAACCTGCTTCGCAAGTCCAAGAAAGTAGCGGCACAGGGGCTCAACGAGGCAGCAGCGGCAGTAGTCACTCAGTGCGGAGCGTTGGCGGTAAAATCAGCTACTCGGCGGTGTGGCAGTTCTTTGCTAAGACACTGGAGGAGCCGAATATGGGTATATGTAGAATCTGTGGGCAGAAAGTGAAGCGTGGCCAGGGAGCTAACGTTGGCACCACGGCCCTGCGTCAACACATGCAGCGTCACCATCCGGTGGCCTGAGAGAAACGTGGCTCAGATGTGGTGGTCCATCCTGCCACCGCAGCAACAGCATGCCATTGCAGCCAGTCAAGGCTCCACCACCTCTGCAGAAGGGAGCTGTTTCTCTTTGACAACATCTCCCGGTCCAGATGCTCCAGCTCCTCGCTACTTATGGCGCCAGCAGTCGTTCAGCAAGGCGATTGCAAAGAGGCAACAATATGCGTCCAACCATCCTAAGGTGCAGAAGCTGACCGTGCTCCTGTCCAAGTTGTTGGTACTGCAGTCCCTCCCTTTCCAAATGGTGGACTCTGCACCGTTCAGAAAACTAATGGCTTGTGCCGAGCCGAGATTGAGAGTTACAAGCCGTAATTTCATTTTCAAAAAGGCAGTACCAGCACTTCATAAATATGTAGAACAGAAGGTGGGCCAGTCCTTGAGCTTATCGGTTTGTTCCAAGTTGCACGGCAGCGCGGACGTCTGGAGCTGTAACTACAGTCAGGGCCAGTACATGTCCTTTATGGCCCACTGGGTGAATGTGCTTCCGGCCCAGGCACACCAACAACTTGGACAGGAGACGCCGTTTCTCCTCTACGTTGTCAAACTGCGGCTCATGCGCCAATGTCCGCCTCCTCCTTCTCCACCACCACCACCATCTCAGCCTCCACAAGTACTGCTCCATTATACCACATGTGTAGGGCACAGCGGTGTCACGCAGTTCTACACCTGGCTTGCCTCGGCGAACGAAGTCATACAGGGGAGGAACTGCTCCGCGTCATGCAGCAGAAATCGATGTGTGGCTTTCTCCGCGCCAACTGCAAATCGGAAACATGATGATGGACAATTGGAGTAACATGGTGTCTGCGCTGCATCGAGGAGGGATGGTCCATGCGCCCGGTATCGCGCATGTGTTCAATCTGGTTGTGAAAAGGTTCCTGAAGTCTTCCACTGATCTTCAGAAGATTCTGAAAATGGCCAGTGAACTGTGCATGCACTTCATCCATTCATACAAAGCCAGGAACACCCTCCTCGAGTTGCAGCGGCAGAACGGCCTCCCCCAACACACTCTGATATGCAATGTTTCCACCCATTGGAATTCCAGCCTGCACATGTTGGACCGACTGTATGAACAGAGAAAGGCCATTAACGATTTTTTGATGATCCAGGCGGACAGGAGTACTCCCCTGTGTAACTTTGATGTCAGCCAGTGGCAGCTCATGCGTGACACCTGCCATTTGTTGAGGCCATTCGAGGAGGCCACGTTATTTGTCAGTCGCCAGGACTACGGGATGAATAACGTCATTCCACTGCTTCATGTCCTGGAACAGATGCTGAAAAATCTGTCTGGGCAGGGGACTGAAGACGTGGCGACTACATCTCGCTGCCACATGAGTCCGATGGGGACTGAATTGGAGGAGGAGGAGGAGGAGGACATTGGAGCAGAAGCATTGTCTGGTGAAATGAGTGGATTTTCTACCCAGGTGACAAGAGAGGAGGAGCAGGAGCAGCAGGAGGAGGTAGATGGAGATGAGGAAGATGAGGCAGATGACCCGCAAGCACCGTGGCAGTTTACAATGGAGATGGAGGCAGAGAGCCCCTCGGAATCACTTGTGCAGATGGCCCGCAGCATGCTGATTTGCCTGGCTAGTGACAGCCGAATAGTCAGCATCCGGCAAAGGGATGACTTCTGGCTCTCCACCTATTGGACCCCGCTTACCGGTCCAAAATGGGAGCCTTTTTTCCCAGCTATTGAGAGGGAGGACAAACTCAAATACTATAGGGAAATCCTCTGTAGTCAGTTGGCCGCTGCCTATGTGCGGCATCATCCCTCCTCTGACAGGTCTGACCGGGGGGTTCATCAGCGATCACAAACTACTGCCGCGGCTGCTGGGAAGGTGGGGGGGGGGGTCGGAGCAGTACCAGCTCCATCAGCAGCAACCTAAGTCTGGAGTCACTGATGAGCAGCTTCCTTCACCCGCCTAGTGAGGAGGGCAGTTGCCAGCAGCAGCAGCAGCAGGACCTGGAGCAGTCCCTGAACCAACAGGTGGTGGCCTACTTGGACAGCACTCTGCCACCCCAGTTAGAAGATCCGCTGGACTACTGGGCAGCCAAACTGGATGTGTGGCCGCAACTTGCCGAGTTTGCAGTGGAGAAGCTGTCCTGCCCGGCCAGTAGTGTGGCATCAGAGCGGGTGTTCAGTGTGGCGGGGGCCATCGTTACCCCAAGGAGAACCCGCTTGTCCATGGAAAATGTGGAACGACTGACCTTTGTCAAGATGAATCAGGCGTGGATCGGCCAGGATTTCCACACACCAATGCCTTAGGCATCAGACTACATCAGCCATGACGCCTCACCCAAACTGTGAGAAATGAGTCTGGGTTCAAATTACCTGCCTCAGCCACTATTCTGATGCCACCACCCGCCTGATGCCACACATCTGCTGCCAGTTTCTCCATCTGCCTAACACCATCTTTACCAGGGACTGGTATTGCCACCCACCTCCACACTCTGTCATTGTGCCACTCTATGACCTCATGCTGCTGCTGCTGTTGCTGGTGCCGTGACATCCACACTGTGTCATTGTGCCACTCTCTGACCTCATGCTGCTGCTGCTGTTGTTGCTGCTGCGGTCACCTACACACTGTGTCATTGTGCCACACTCTGACCTCATGCTGCTGCTGCTGGTGTTGCTGCTGTGGTCACCTAAACACTGTGTCACGGTGCCACTCTCTGACCTCATGCTGTTGCTCCTGCCATCACCTCCACTCTGTGTCATTGTGAAACTCTGTGGCCTACTCCTGTTTTTGCCACCTCCAGAATGTCATTGTGCCACTGTCTGACCTCATGCTGCTGCTGCTGTTGTGACCTCCACACTGTGTCATTGTGCCACTCTGTGGCCTACTACTGTTTTGCCACCTCCAGAATGTCATTGTGCCACTGCCTTTACTCTTCCTGCTTCTGTCGTGACCTCCACACTGTGTATTTGGCCACTCTGTGGCCTACTACTGTTTTGCCACCTCCAGAATGTCATTGTGCCCATGTCTGACCTCATGCTGCTCTGCTGTCTGTCGTGACCTCCACACTGTGTCATTGTGCCACTCATGTGGCCTACTACTGTTTTGCCACCTCAAGAATGTCATTGTGCCACTCGGCCTGACCACATGCTGACTGCTGTCGTGACCTCCACACACTGTGTCATTGTAGTGCCCCCCTCTGTGGCCTCTAAACTGTTTTTGCCACCTCCAGAATGTCATTGTGCCACTGTCTGACCTCATGCTGCTGCTGCTGTCGTGACCTCCACACTGTGTCATTGTGCCACTCTGTGGCCTACTACTGTTTTGCCACCCCCAGAATGTCATTGTGCCCCTGCCTGACCTTAAACTGCTGCCGCCGTCACCTCCACTCTCTGTCATTGTGCCACTCTGTGGCCTACTCCTGTTTTAGACACCTCCAGAATGTCATTGTGCCACTGCCTGACCTCATGCTACTGCTGTGGCTGCTGCAGTGACCTTCACACTGTGTCATTGTGCCACTCTGTGGCCTAGTCCTGTTTTTGCCACCTCCAGAATGTCATTGTGCAACTGTCTGATCTCATGCTGCTGTGGCTGCCGCCGTCACCTCCACACTCTCTCACTAATGTTGCCACCTGAGCTCTCAGCTTGTTTTTTTCCAGCTTTCGCTGCCATCACTTTATCAGGCTACATTCCCGCTTGAGTTTTTTGGTCAGTTTTGCCCTCTTAAGTGCCCAGGGAATTTTATAGTGAAGCGATTCTAAGAGCGGCGGCACTCATCTGCGTGTCATACTAAAACACAACATTGTATGAAGACCAAACCAAGCTCCCTCTGCATATTTAAGCATGTCACAACGTTCTACAGCACCCTGCAGGCTCTGTGCAGTCTGGAAATAGCTGTTTTTAACGCGATTCGTGCCGAAGTAATTCAGGACAAAGTAATTTTTGTCGGAAAATTCGGCGAAGTGACCGAACCGAATTTTTGAGAAATTCGCCCATATCTAATCATAACCCCTTTACTAAAAAAGCCAACTCTGGACCCGTCCTGTGCTGCTAATTATCGACCAGTCTCTAATCTGCCCTTCATCTCTAAACTCCTGGAACGCTTGGTCTACTCTCCCCTAATCCGCTATCTCTCTACTAACTCTATTCTCGATACGCTAAAATCCGGTTTCCGCACCCTACACTCCACGGACACTGCTGTAGTTAGTCTCAAATGATCCCCTAACAGCAAAATCTCAGGGTAACTACTCGTTGCTGCATCTCTTAGATCTCTCAGCAGCATTTGACACTGTTGATCACCAACTTCTCCTCAGCATGCTCAGTGCCTCCAGGACACCGCTCTCTCTTGGTTCTCATCTTACCTGTCTGATAGCTCCTTCAGTGTCTCTTTTTTCGGATCTACCTCCTCTTCTCTACCTTTTGATGTTGGAGTTCCTCAGGGATCAGTTCTAGGTTCTCTCTTTTCATTGTACACAGCCCCGATTGGACAAACCATCAGCAAATTTGGCTTCCAGTACCATCTCTATGCTGATGACACCAAATTATACACCTCCTCCCGTGACATCAGTCCTACAAAACACCAGTGACTGTCTATCCGCTGTCTCTGACATAATGTCCTCTCTCCATCT
Organism: Phyllomedusa bahiana; assembly: GCA_025379985.1. Classification (NCBI taxonomy): domain Eukaryota; kingdom Metazoa; phylum Chordata; class Amphibia; order Anura; family Hylidae; genus Phyllomedusa; species Phyllomedusa bahiana. The sequence continues at coordinate 11,586 of JAODAL010059670.1, forward strand.
GAAATAAAAACCTCACTAAAACTGAACTTCTTGTCTTCCCGCCATATAGTAACCAACCCCCACCCCTGCTATTTCTGTTTCAGTATGTGGTACCACAATTACTCCTAGGCAGCAGGCCCGCTGTCTGGGGGTTATACTAGATTCTGATCGGACCTTCACCCCATATATCCAATCCCTTGCCAGCTCCTGTCACCTGCACCTCAAGAACATCTCCATAATACGTCCGTTTCTCACTGTGGAAACAAGTCAAACTCTCATTGTGGCTTGACAACTGTAACTCCTTACTAATCGGTCTCCCTCTGTGCAAACTCTCCCCTCTCCATTCTGTCCTGAATGCAGCAGGCAGGCTCATCTTTCTTTCCAGCCGCTGTACTGATGCCTCTACCCTGTTTCAGTCACTGCACTGGTTGCCCATTCAGTACAGGATACAGTATAAACTCATCACTCTCACCCATAAAGCTCTCCACAACGCTTCACCCCCCTACATCACCTCCCTCGTCTCTGTCTACCACCCGACCTGCTCTCTCCGCTCTGCTGCTGATATCAGGTTACACTCATCAATCATCCGAACCTCCCATGCCCATTTCCAAGATTTCACACATGCTGCACTAGTTCTCTGGAACATGCTACCACGGGCGATCAGGCTCACAACCCTCATAGTTTTAAGAGGGCCCTGAGAGCACATCTTCTCAGTCTGGCCTACCAAGATCCCTAACTGCTATCACACACATCTGTCACTCCCTACACTAGGGCACTCACAGGCACTTATCTGTATATAGATGTACTGTCAGGGTGACAGGTTCATCCATTTTTCATGTAAACCACCCCCTATTTATGAAACATGGCTGGACCATTGTAAACTTGGCACTTCTCACCGTTTGTTTCACCCATACACCCTAATAGATTGTAAGCTCTCACAAGCAGGGCCCTAACTTCTTGTGTCTCATCTATAAGTACTTTTAATGTGTAATGTCTGTAAGTTTACCCTCGAATTTGTAAAGTGCTGCGGAATATGTTGGCGCTGTATAAATAAAGATTATTATTATTATTATTATTATTATAATTATTTTACTTAATGGTGCTCTCACTTTTGTTGCTAGTGGTTTAGACACCGATGGCTGTGTGTTGACTTATTTTGAGGGAACACCAAATTTACACTGTTATACAATCTGTCCACTGATAACTCTACCTTCTATCAAAGTGCCATATCTTCAGTGTTATCCCATGAAAAGATATAAAACAATGTTTATAAAAATATGAGAGTTGTACTCACGTTTGTAAAAAGAGGACAATGCAATTATGGAATACTGAATATTGTCATCAAGGGTTGTACTTGTTATATAACAATGTGTAAAGCTGCAAAAAAACAAAAAACCTACCGGTACATCCTGCTTGCATGTCATGTACTGCAATCGGATGTACCAGAACATACTGGAGTTTGCGTAGACTCATGAATAAGGCTCGCAAGATCAGCGCATGAAGTCAGCTGTATATTACAGCTGACTTTGTGTGCTGTCAGCAAGGAGCAGAGCTTGCTTTGCTCGCCGCCAATTAACTCATTAAATGCTGTAGGAAAGACAGAAGGGGCTCCCTCTGACACCATTAGACCCTCCAATGGCTTCATTGACAAGCCGGAAACCCAACAAAGACTTACTGGCTGTCTGTGACATCACTGCCATGGTGACTGACAGTTACCATAGTGATGACAGTTCCCTCACACATTACAGTACAATCATGTACTGTTATGTGTGGTAACAAGGATCTACAGATCGCTGAAGTCAAGTCCCCTACGGGGACAAGTGTAAAAATAAAGAAAAGTGAAAAAAAAGTTAAACAAAAAAAGTAAAAACACGCACACTGCCCTTTTCCCATTACAATAAACAAATCACCCCATAAAAGATAGAAAAAAAAAAATAAGGTACAAATATTTGAAATTGTCGCATGCGTAACGACCTAACCAATCCCTTACACAGCTCCATATATGGAGGAAAAAAGGTTGTTGCTATCAGAAAATAACAATGCAGAAATATTGTTTAACATAAATAAAATCACTTTTAAAACAAAACTGCTACAACATAAAAATATATATAAGTTGGGTATCGTCACATACACTGCACAGTGAGCACTGCTAAAAGTAAAAATGAAAACACTACCAGAATTGCTATATTTTTTTCATTTTGCCTCCCAAAAACTGATTTAAAGGTGATCAAAAAGTCCACAAAAATTGTTCCAATAAAATCATCCACTCATCCCACAAAAAAGCCCCTACACAGCTCCACCTAAAGAAAAAATAAAAGTTTTATGGCTCTGCAAAAACGTGCTTTCGTTTTTAAATAAAAGTGTTTTTATTGTGTAAAAGCAATAAAATATGAAAAAATATATAACAATTTGGTATTACTGTAATCAAATTGACCTGCTGAGTAAAGCTATCATGTTATTTATAACACACAGTTACCACTATAAAAAATAATCATAAAAAAACACAACCAGGATTGTTGTATTTTGTTCATCTTACCTCCCAAAAACCATGATAAAAGCATCATATGAAACTCAAACACACTTAACTCACTTGTTAATTTCTCCTGATTCCAACACATCAACTTCAAGAACTCTTTAGATGCTGCCTGAAATTGACCACCTATGGACAGGTGTCATTGTAATGAGATAATCATTGTTATTCACTCCTCTAGGGTTATGGCCGATTGATATGTGATATTTGATTGTAATTCATTATCTGATCCTTTGCTGCTCTGACCACTGACATTTCACAAATCTCCACTGGTAATTTTTTATGGTGCAAGGAGCTGTTATATGCCATGCTGGCCATAGTGTGGTCTCACTAAGTATGATTGGCTGAAGCAGTTTAATGAAATATTTAGGATTTCTTCTTACAATGTTCATGTTTTAATTATTTGGAAGCTCCTGGATTCTTCGGTAGCACAAGTAACATGTGGTCTGGCATTGTCCTGTTAAAAAATGGCTTCTAGAACACTTAAGAGAAATGGCCATAGCACTAGTTTCATGGCAATATCAATGTAATGCCAATCTGTGACTGTACCTGAAATGAGAACTAGAGATGTCTGAAAACCTAGGGCGACATGTATGAATGAGGCTGTACCTTTTTATGGCCTGCTTAGAGCCAAACTGTTGCAGCCTTGGTCTATAGATGTATGAATTGTCGTATATGCCAAATCTTGGTGTGATCTATGCCAGACACAACACTTTTGGATGCGTCAAAGATGCGGGGACTTGTCACGCCAAAATTGTATGATGCACCATAAATGCACCAAAGTTTAGCTCAAAATTGTCATACAAATCCATACCAGTTTCAAAGTGGCATGGCTGAAACAAATGTTGGTGCATACACTTTGTGCACCAATGTTTTGCGCATAAATTGTGAGACCCTTTCATGTGTACTGTCGGAGTGTACACTTTTAAAAACAGAGGTAGAACTGATGAGTTGGCGAGAGGTTCATACATGTCATTCCTAGTGTCTCATTCTTAACCAAGCTCTACTGTAGCAAATAAGTGCAATAATTATGTGGAAGGTAAACAATTGCCTTGATAATATTGACTTGTCTCAGTTACTGCACAGTACACATGGCAGACATGCAGCGGATCATGTTTCTTTTCAGCAGCTCCAAATTGAGTTAAAGAAGGTTGAAACTGACTTACAGATAAATCAAGAGAAATGTTATATGGTTGAAATGAAACATTGAAGAGGTCTTGATTGGCTTATGATAATTGTTACCTTAAATGGGCTCAGTGATCCAAGCTACATACTAGTTCTTATAATAACTGTCTAAAAAGGATAAGAGTTCATGACAGATTAGTCTTTTGGTTTAATGTGATATAGATACAGTACATTGAATGGTGTTGCATGATACATCTATACCAATCTATTAGTAATTTGATTATTTTGTCCGTCTCCACATAGACTCAGTAATGTTACCTGAACAGTAGTACCCTTACATTGCTAAATAAATTTGGATGAGGAGTGGTAAGTTTTTACTTCCTTCACTTGATTAATATAGAGTATTTTGTTCAGATTTTCTATAACTGACATTTGACAAAATTATTGACTACTGATCTCATTTTCATCTGTGCCACTTGTTTAGTAGTAAATTACTATAGTGGCCCTTATTGATTTATTTCTATTACCCATTAATTCGTTACTATCATCTACTATGATATTAATTGGATTTCAAACATCATCATCTTTTTTTTTCTTTACTCTTATTTATTTTTTTGTTTTGATTTTCTAGATTTTATTAATTCTGTTTCACTTGCTCTGTCATATTTTGTGCTTTTTCCATTCCCTCCTCCTGCTTTAGTAATTGGAGTTATTCAGCAAGTTTATAAACTCATTTAATCCCTTTGATTGATGACTCTCACACTAAGTCCTGCCACACACTGAGGATCAACCTACACGGCATGGATTTTGAAAATGGAGAAAAAACGACTGTAAAACATCCCATAAAGCAGCTTGGATTTTCTGATGGCCGAATTTTAAAACCACCGTTTTTCAAAAACCTTGGAGCATGTACGTTCTTCTACCGGATTTCTGCCACAAAATGTTTTGTTTTGGCTGAATTTGATAACCATCGCAAGAGAAAAAAAAATGGGCAAAAAAAATGAAAACCGACTGTAAAATACTGGTTGAATTCTGATTACAATCTGACCATTATTTTGTCCTTGCCGTGTGGACGCTGCTAAGTGAGTAAAGTAGAATAGTTTTGCTGAACATCACATGTTCAAATATTCAATGGGAGTGGAAAGTTGCATACAGTATGTGGCTAAGCATGCTTTTCCAATGGTCTTGTTACGGATGTGGTAGTGGATCCTCTGGACCACCACAAGCGATGACGTAAGCCACGCCAGGGAGCGGGTCTAAGTGGGGTGGTTTTCACCAGACCCGCCGAAAAAGCGGATGGACTTGTGCGGCGGATTCTGCCAGGTCGTACCCCTGAGTGACTTGTTGGGGGCAGCCGAGGGTTGGCGGTTTACAAAATCATGAAGCAGGCTCGTGTCGGGGCAGGCAGAAGGTCAGGACAGGGGGGCAAGGTTTCGTGGTAAAGGGACGGGGCGAAGGTACGGTACACAGTAAACGGAAAAAGAACTTTTGGAACGCTTCCTTTTCTCCAGGCACAAAGGGCACTATCAAATTCGGCAAGGTGCTGGGGAAGAGGGGCGGGCTTAAAATAGGGTCCGTGCCCGGTGAGAACCAACACGGCGCACTTTTCCCTTTTAAATTTTTTTTCCCCCGGCAAGGGCCCGGTTCAAAGGGGGGGGAAAAAAATAAAAAACGGGGAAACCCAGTTGTAGCTGGGGAATTTTTAAAACGGAATTTTTGGCAGTGCAAACCCCCTCCTTACCCCGGGACAAAGGAAGGAGGGGGTTTTTTTTTTTGTCCGCTTGGGCTTTCAAAAGGGCCGGGGCCCTGAAGCAGGGACTGGCGGTCTCCCCCCAGACGCAGGGACATCGGAGGAGGCAAGGGCAGTGGAAAAGGGTGGGGGGGGTGCGACCAAAGAAAATGGAAAAGGGGGATGCCCCAGGGAATCAGAGTCCAGGGAAATATAAAATTCCCCCCCAAAGGTAGAGACTGGACCAGTCATCTTGTTTGGGCAGAAGTGAAGGGGGGGAAAAAGTCTAGGACTGTTCCCCCCTTTCCCCACTTGCCCTTTGGATTGGGGGTGGTACGCAGAGGGAGTCCGTTCCACTTGCAGTAGCGAGCAGGGCCTCGCCAAATCCGGACGAACTGGACCCCGGTCCGGACTATGGTAAGGGGAGTCCATGCGATGGAAGATGTTTTTTAAAAAAAATATTGGCGAGCCGGGCGCCAGAAGGAAGGCCCCGGAAGGGAACAAAAAAGCCATTTTGGGAAAAAAAAAACGGTCGTGAGCACCAAATAAAGTATTACTTCAGAGGGCGGTAAGTCGTTATAAAAGTCCATGGCCAATTGGGCTAAAAGGCAGTAGGACGGGCAGAGGTTGGAGTAGTCCCGCGGGTCTTTGGGAGGTGATTTATTGCGGGGGGCACAGGTGGTGCGGCCCCCAAAAAATTTTACATCGTTAACGAGACCGGCCACAGTAAAACCCGGGAAAAATCAACGAACAAGACCTTCGAACCCCAGGGTGCCCCGGTTGCGGGAAAACAGTGACCCCATTTCAGGCCCCCCAAAAAACCCGGAGCGCAGGGGAAATTTTGTCTTACCTGTGGGTACCCTTGGAGGTTGGGGGGAGCCACAGAATCGACGTTCTGGGGGTACAATTTTTGTGGGCCCGCCTTTTCTCCCATAACATCGGGGGCCCCGGGAAAGAGCATCGGCCTTGGGTTTTTTTTGCGGGTCGGAAGTGGATGATGTAGTTAAACGGGCAAAGAACAGAGGACCATCTTGCTTGACGGGTTAGATGTTTGCTGTCTGGAGATAGGGAGATTTTTGTGGTCAGTGAAATATTCACGGGAAACGAGACCCCCAGGGGGGGGGTGGGCCATTCTTCTAGGGAAAGTTTATTCTAAAGTTCCGACCCCCTTGGTATATTTTCTTTCTGCTGGTGAGAAGGTCCTGGAAAAAAAACCCCCAGGTCCGAGTTTGCCCTTGGGCCCTTTTGAGTGAGCAGCGTTCCAGCTCCTATGGAAGAGGCTCCTTTCGAAAGAAGGGTTTCTCGGTTTTGGGCCCGGGATAACCCGGTGCGGGGCGAAGCTGCCTTCAACCCTTTGGAAAGGCTTCTTCGGCGGTGGGGCCACATTTTGGGGTTTGGATGTTTTTTGTGGGGAAAAATTGGGTTCCAAGTTGAAAAGTGCGGAATAAATTTCCCGGTAGTAATTTGGAAAACCGGAAATTTGTATACCCCGCAGGCCAACAGGTGGGCCACTGTGGGGGAGAGATTTTGGGTTGGGGGGTCCATCCGCAGACCCGTATCAGAAATTTTGTATCCAAGGAAAGGGAGGCTGGTCTGGTGAAATTTTGGCACTTTTCCGTTTTGCGAATAGTGGTTCTCGCGAGGCGTTTCAGGACCTGGGCCATGGACTGGTGGGATCCAGATCGGGTGAAAATCAGGATTCTCCAAGTAGACCATACACAGAATTAGGAGGTTTTCTGAAAATGTCATTGACAATTCCCGAAGAGGCCGGAGGGGTTTCATAAGCCGAAGGGCATTACCCGGGTACTCAAAGTGCCATCAGAGTTTTGAAGGCCGTTTCAATGTCGCCTTTCCCGGATCCGGCGAGATTTTTGCCCCCCGCAAGTCCATTTTTAAAAGACCCCCTTGGCCCCCCGGAGACGGGGAAAGAGTTGTGATTAAGGCGAGGGTTCGGTTCTTGATGGTGTTTATTTAGCCCAAGGTAGTCAATGCCGGTCTCAGGGATCCATTTTCTTCTCCACAAAAAAAAATCCGGCAACCCCCGGAGAAGTATGATTTGGGTTGAAACCCCTTTTGTAGATTTTTTCAAATCGCCGAGTTTCGGGTACGAAAAGGGGTAGCCCTACCCGGGGAGGATAGTCCCGGGTAGAGGTCTTGGGCAATCATATTGGGGGATGAGGAGGAAAGTGTTCAGCTCGTTCTCGGAAAAAAACGTTTTTGGAAATCCCGAAAGGTTGCGGTAAACCCCGGTAATGGTTGGGGAGGACTGTGGAGGATGGGGGGCACCCGGGGGGGGGCCCAAAGACAACGAGACTGGCAGTCCGGGCCCCAGCGCAAAACTTCACCCGTCTTCCAATCCAGATAGGGGGGTGCGCTGTAGCCCGTAAAACCCCAGTAGAACAGCCGGGAAGAACGGGGGTATCCGAAAGACTGATCTTTCCTGTGAGGGCTCCATTGTAGGACCCTGGTTCAGTCCGGTGGGTGGAGTCGTTAATAGTTCACCACTGACGGGGAGATGACAAGGGTTGGGTTTGGCGGACCACGAGAGACATACTTGGTCACCAACGAAGAATCATAAAGCTCCCAGCCCATCCCGGGAAACCAGGGAAGGCCGACACTGGGAAGAGATTCCGGAAAAGGCGTGACCAAGCTGGCAGCTGGCCATGGAGAGGGATTTACAACCCGCGGCCCTTCCCCCAAAAACCCCGGTGCGTGCTTTCCGGACGTTTGCCCAAGAAGTGGGCAACCCCTAGGAAGTTTCGGGGTGCCGTAGTGAGACACAACTTTCCTCAAGCCATCGGGCAAGCTTTGTGGGCAGGCGGGGGACTGCCCCTTGCATGGCCTTTAAGGGGGCTGGGAGGCGTGGGGGACGCTGAAACATGGCGCAAGAGGGGTAGGGACGTGTTTGAGTGGGTTGGTTCCTGGCGGAGCCCTCCCGTCCTCCCGAGAAGGATGTCATGCGGTTTGCCGATGGATGAGCTCACTTAAAGACGTCGGAGGTCCCCGGGGGGTGAGGGGTCCTTAAATTGGCCGGGGAGGCCCCCTTTTTGAACGTGGGCCCAAAGCCGCTCATTCCACGCCAATTCAGAGGCTAAGGTGCGAAAATTTCGAAATTGCCGGTGTAGTGCAAAGGAGGGGTTCCCCGTTTAGGTTTAATAAAGCGGTTCAGAGGGGCGCGGGGAGGTCCTCGAAGACTCGCGGAACTCCTGAGAATTGCCGTAGCTGGTAGATCGCCTCGGTCCCAAAATGGGTGCCGGCCGGGCTTTCCCGGTAGGAGACTGACCCGAAGGCCACCCTGGGACCTTCGGACGGGAAATGACCAGCTAGGGTTCCAGTGGAGGCACACTGGGTGATTAACCCCCTGCGGCCCCTTAAGGAAAGCGGATGGGCCCCCCGGAAAAGGGAAAAATGCTGTTGCTTGAGCCAGGCGCCGTTTGCGCTGCTGAGGGCCAGGAGCTGCGCACATAGTTAGTCAATTGGTTAGTGTTTGGCTTGCCCGGCGATCTGCTTAGATTGCTGAGCCACGGTGGTAGTGAGGTCGGAGACGCTTGGTTGAGGACCCTTTGGGGGATCAGGCCGAAAACGAATGTTCGGATGTGGTATGGATCCTCTGGACCACCACAAGCAAAGACGTAAGCCACGCCCGGGAGCGGAGTCTAAATGGTCCGTTTTCAACAGAGCCCCCGCAAAGCGGGATGGATTTCTGCGGCGGATTACTACCAGGGCGCTACCCTGACGTGACTTGCCTTTCGGGGCAGCCGAGGTGTGCGCGGTACAAAATCGGGAAAAACAGGCTCGTAGCGGGGCAGGAGAATTTTTCCACACGGCAATGGTTCGTGGTCAAGGGCGGAGGCAGAAGGTACGGTAAAATAAACGGCAAAACACTTTTGGAACGCTTCCTCTCCCGGACAAGGCACTAACGATTCGGCAAAGGTGCTGGGGAAGAGGCAGGGCTTAAATAGGGTCCGTGCCCCGGTGAGAACCAATCACCGGGCATGTCCCCTTTAAATCTCCCGGCAATGCCAAACGGCGCTAGAGGGCGGCTGCACCCGGCCGGCAGCAGGAAAAACGCGCCCAGGACGGGGACCAGGAGCGTGGACGGGTAAGTGCGCCCCCCAACGTGCCGGGGGGCCGCGGCCCCCCGAGCCGGGGGTGGGGGCACGGGGGCCCCGCAGGAGGGGCTGGGCTTGCGGGGGTGCCTGCGACCCGACCGGGGCGAGGGAACCCGTAAAGGGCTAGCACATAAAGCATTGTGTGTTTATTATTTTCGACAACTAAAGAACATGCGTTGGTTTCTAAACTAACATTTTTGGGGTTTCGATGGGTGTAAAGGTAAAATTTTATTTGAGGTTTTTTGTCAGAAATAAAGATGAAATTTTTTTTTTTTGTAGAGAACTTTT
>JAODAL010059671.1:0-21348 GCA_025379985.1 Phyllomedusa bahiana
TATGCTATGTCCAAAAGAGTCTGATCTATTAAAATATTAGCTAATTTATCATGTATACTGAACAACATAGAAGAAAAAAATTGAAAATGCCAGAATTGCGTTTTATTGGTCATTTTACGCTCTCAAAAAATTGGAATAAAATTGATCAAAAAAGTCACATGTACTTCAAACTGGTACCAATAAAAAGTACACTTCAGCCCACAAAAAATGCACCCCACTCAAGACCGTAGATGTTAGTACAAAAAAGTTATTGGTTGCAGAAAATGGCATCATGCCTCAAATTTCAGAAATAGAAAATGTTTGAAATTTTTTTACAGTACCAAAACATAATAAAAACCCTACATGTATGGTGTTGCTGGAATCGTATCAACCTGCAGAATACAGAAAACACATCATTTATACCGGAGAGTGAACGCCCTAAAAAAAAAAACCGCAAATATGGCGCAAGTACATTTTTTTTCACATTGTTTTCCACTTGGAATTTTTTGCTGGTTTCCTAGTATATTCTATAGTACAGTGAATAACACCATTAGAAAGTAGATTTTGTCCCGCAAAATAAATGTCCTCATATGTCTAGGTAGGTGGAAAAATAAAAAAAAATTATGGCTCTGGGACAGCGAGGAGGAAAAAACGAATGTGTCAACTAAAAAAAAATGCAAAGTCCTTAAAGGGTTAAAGCATTAAATGTACTGAATTTTGATCCATTTCTGTAAGTGGTACTATGGGTATAATAATTTTTTCTTTTGGTATTTTTATTGTTTTTATAGTTATTTTTATTACTGTTGATTAATCTTTTTATTTCTTTGTTACTTTCTAGTACAAGCATTGTCGAAGACCATATGCATCCCTGGAGTCTGGATTATCAATTTTATAGTGCATCTTCGCTTCTTGATTATCGTGATAATTGGGACATTCAGTATTATCATATAGAATTGACACTTTACTGTTTATGCACGAGGCACTTTATTAATTATTAATTATGATTATCACTATTGGTTATGTATATGTATATTATGTTTATGGTATGTACTTTTTCTTTTTTGTGATTTTTATATTTATTACTATTGATGTTGTTTTTCTGTGAATGAATATTGTTTATGTACTGTAGATGGGATTTGGTTACCACCCAGCTTATTTATTTGTGGATGTTATAAATTGCAATGATCTTTTATATTCTATTATACTTTGCACTAGCATTACATATTTTTGCCCTGGCACTTTTGCACTATATTGTCACCTTTTTGCACTTACATTTTTGTGTTTGTTGTTTTTTATATGGTCATCCAGTTTTGTCATTTTAGCACTTTTCTGCATGTACACAATATCTTTCGTGTCTGCACAGTCTGTTCATTCGGTGACACTGTTTACTGCACATGCCCAGTTTGCTGTCAGAGCTCTAATATTTTCTTCTGCTTCATTGCGTTTGTGTGGTAGCATATTCATTACACATAGGTAATTTTCTTTATTGTGCATATCCTGTTTTCCACACGGATTCTGTTATGTGCAGGTATTCTGTGCGTGCACGGTAGTGCATTCATGGTGTGCAGATTCTTCTGGCCATTTACTTTGATCTCAGTTCTTGGCACTACATTTGATGCAACCCACAATATCTCACAAAATTGAGTATACCTCTCACATTTTTGTAATTATTGTTTTATATCATTTAATGGGACGACACTTTGGTATAATGTAAAATAAAACTTGTATAATAGTGTAAATTTACTGTGCTCTCAAAATAACTGAACATACAGTCATCAATGTCTAAACCGCTGGCAAGAAAAGGGAGTATATGCTTAAGTGAATATGGACAAATTGTGCCCAATTTTCCTATTTTCATTCATGGTGTCATGTGGCGTGTTAGTGTTACAAGGTCACAGGTGTGAATGAGTAGCAGGTTTGTTAAATTTGGTATTATCACTCTCACACCCTCTCTACGCCACACACTGCATTAAATTGGTCTGCATGACTGTCATCACAGAAGGAAACCTCTTCTAAAGATGATGCACAAGAAAGCTCACCAATAGTTTTCTGAAGACAAGCAGACTAAGGACATGGATTACTGGAACCATGTCCTGTGGTCTGATGAGACCAAGATAAACTTATTTGGTTCAGATGGTGTCAAGCATGTGTGTTGGCAATCAGGTGAGGAGTACAAAGACAAGTATGTCTAGCCTACAGTAAACAATAGTGTTGGGAGTGTCATGGGTTGGGGCTTTATGAGTGCTGCCAGCTTTGAGGGGCTGCAGTTTATTGCGAGAACCATGAATTCCAACATTCACTGTGACATACTGAAGCAGAGCATGATCCTCTCCCCTCAGAAACTGTGCCATAGTGCATGATTTCATTATGATATGGGCCCAAAACACATCTCTTAAACAACCACTGCCCTGCTGATGAAAATTAGGGTAAAGATGCTGGACTAACCAAGCATGTCTCCAGACCTGAACCCCATTGAGCATCTGTGGGGCATCCTCAAAAAGAAGGTGGAGGAGTGTAAGGTCTCTAACATCCACCATTTCTGTGATGTCGTCATGGAAGAGTGGAAAAGAATTCCAGTGGCAACCTCTGAAGCTCTAGTAAACTCCATGCCCGAAACAGTTAAGGCAGTGCTGGAAAATAATGGTTGCCACAGAAAATATTGCCACTCAGGTGTGTAGTCACTTTTGTTGCCAGCGGTTTAGACATTGATGGCTGATGTTGTGTTATTTTGAGGGCACACCAAAATTGCAATCTTATACAAAACTTTACACTTTACTTTACTACTCAACATTATATCAAATTGTCATATCTTCAGTGTTGTCCCATGAAAAGATATAATATAATACTTACAAAAATGTGAGGGGTGTACTCAATTTTTTGAGATCCTGTATTTTTATTAGCTGTATGTATGGGCTGAAATGATTAGTTATTCTGAGTTTAAATACAGGCCACTCAATGATCCCCGGCAACAGGCAGGCGAAATGCGTGTTGAGGCATGTGCTAGCTCTTTTACCCTTCTCCTCTTTACTACAGGGCTTTGTGGATAATGGTACTTGATCTATTTCATGTTGGATATTATTACTTATATTTTATGCATTATCAGTTATTATGTCTTGTACCTTTACTGTTGAGTAACCCCCTTTTCAATTACCAATATATATGCTACAGCATTGGAGATTATTTTATTGAGTGGTTTATTATGGGACATATTCACTACTTTCTTCACAAACCCTTAAGGCCTGTTACTAAAGCATACTATAGTATTACTGTTTTACCCAGAGTGTTCCTTGAAATATGTTTATTATTCCAACAGTAGCTATAAAAAGAATTTAAAGGGGTGTTACAGGACTTAAGAATGCTCCTTGTTCTGTCTGGGCATGCTAAAGAATAAAAGATAAGACTCAAGATACTTACCTCTAAGATGCTCCCATTCAGTATCGGGGTCTCGTCCATTCATCCAGCAAACTGGCAGTGAACATTCTCATTGTTTACGTGACAGGTGCAGCCAATCACACCCCACAAGTCACATGCACATGACCGTTCTGTCCTGTTATTGACTGCATCTGTCAAGTGAACGATGTCCATTCATTGCTTCAGCAGAGGTGAATGGGATGGCTATTGGTACGGAATGGGAGCATCTGGAAATCTAAGTATGAGCCTTATTTTCTAATTTTTATCACGCCCCGACAGACCAATGAGCATTCTTAACTGAAGGCACACCCCTTTAACTTCTGATTGAATTTGCTTTTGTAAAAATGTTTTCCCATTCTATATAATGATGAGATGCTAGTTTACTTGACAGGCCTAAAATTTTCATTAGAAGCTCTTATAGATAATTTTGACGAATTCGGGTCTTACTCTGGGATAAGGGTGAACTGGTCTAAGTCAATGCTCTAACCAGCTGATGGTTTTTTTAATATAGAAAACTTGCCAAGGTCTATGTTGCTGGTGCATGATAAAATAATGTACCTCAGTGTAGGAATACATAAAGATCTGCACCAATTTAATGCTATGAACTTGTCCTCAACCATTCATTAAGTTTCTCACCTGTCAGGTGGTTTATGTTGCTCTATCTGAGAGCAGAATGTGAAAGAGAGAAAAAAGCGGAGCTCAGTGATATACCGTTTAATGTGACTTGGAGCAAGATTACTGAGTAAAAAGCAAATAAAAAAATCATTTAAAAAAAAAAAAAAGCCATTTGACGCCACAGATAAACTGACTTTCTTCTTTCGGAGGGATTGAATCCCAAGACTAAATCTTTATTTATTTAATTACTCTTCCACATTACTGTGCAGATATTGTTATTAGTAATAATGGTACCTGTCTCCATCTGGGCTCACAGTCTAAATTCCAGATTAACCTATCAGCTTGGTTAATAGAAACATACTTAAGGATACTTATGAAAAGAGGGAACCAGCACTCTTTAATGCGTATTTTTATTATGTTACTGTATAAATATCCTGCACATGGTGGATCAGAGCTGATGCAAGCAACCCAGTGGTTGTTTTGGAAGTGGCACTTTTTGCATACCTAATTTATAAAGAAAGGAAATATGCGCAGAAGTACTACACTTCTTTGACGACTGCTACAGTAACAATCTGGAAATCCTTTATGGTGGTGTATGGGGACAATGGTCATAGAAGAACTTGGTCTCAGTACATAACTTAATGTAGAAACATGAAGCTATCATACCTGAATTTAAGTTTCGGCCCCAGAAAGATATTACGTTTCTAACCCAGTTGTTTCGCTATTATATTTTCCACTCTTTTGAAGACATGTCTTTAAAGGAGTTTTATCGTTTGAACTGTTCGTGCTCTTCAGCTAATTCTCTGAGATTGAGTTTGAAATCCAGGGGCCTGTCTCTCCTCTCAGCAGGCGTGTCTATCCTCCCAGGAGGCGGGTCTCTACTCACTGAAGAACTGTGACATCATCATTTTGTATGAAGCAGGGGATGCAGAAGGTTGTCTGGATATAACAGCTCTGTAGCCTCCTGCATGCTTATGTCTGCAGCCTTCAGGCTCCACAAGCTCCCTGCTGTGCTATATGCAGTTATACACACAGATGAGACATGTGAGATATGCACACTGTCCCCCCCCTTCTCCTCTGTTACCAGGCTGCAGTCTGTGTTACTGTTTTATATGGTGCAATACACACTGCCCTCCTACCCTTCTCTTCGCCTGTTAACAGGCATGAGACTCTATAATACTGTGTTATATGAGGGGATCTGTGACTTAAAGGGGTTTTGCCACCATGTAATGTAGACGTGGGATGCTAAGAAATCATAAATTAGGCACTTTCCTGAATGCATGTCATTAAAAAAAGAGTAAAAAAAAGCAGCTGTCACCCAAGATGTCAACTCTATCACTCAATGTTCACTGACAGCAAGCACCGTTATATCTCTTTAGTTTACACACACATTACACTGAAAGCCAGCAGCTTTTACTTTTGTTCTAGTTGTGTTCACCCAAATTGTACTGACAACAGGCAGAGATCTTTACTCAACTACAAGGACACATGTCAGCTTCAAGTAAAGATCTTTGCTTGCTGTCAGCAACATGTGAGTGAAAACAATGGGAGGAGAAGCAATCAGCTTTGAGAGAAGACCCTGCTAAACCTATAACTAACTAGTGTAGTGTAGCGTTAGAGCTTTGCTCTTACAATGAAGGGGTTTGAAGTTCTAGTCCCTCACAGAGTATTTTTTCCCCCTAAATTCTACACATATGTAGAGAGACCTAAAATATATATGTAAATCTCTATAATGATATATATACATACATATACATAGCTCCCCTATATCATGTCTCATCCCCCAGAGTATATGATTTGTATCAGATAAGTTGGAAGTGCTGGGTGTGACTGCGAGGATGGGACACTATATAGGGGAGCTTTGTGTTTGTATATAAATAAAATTATAGATGTCTACACATATATTTTCATATCTTTACATATGTGTACAATTTATAAAAGAAAAAAAAAACTACTGATGGGGCTTGAACTCCTAACCTCTCTCTTGCAGAGCTGATCAGCTAAGCACTACACTACATATATAGCTTGTACAAACACTGTGTTGAATCCTTATGTTATACACTACAGATGATGACGTCATAAGGAGGCGTAGCTTGCATTAGATCTGAGGAACAGAACGCCCTCTTTTCAAAGCAGCAGCTTAAGGACTGGACCTGTGAGGAGGTGAATCAACCTCTTGGCAAAAGCCCTTTGAACAGGCAGTAATTGCCCAGATCATTCACCCTAGAGCTGGGAGATGTATATAGAGCCAGCAGCCCTTGGTTTCACTATCGATTTTAACAGCTCAGAGGGGAGTAAACACAGAGTGTGCAGGCAGCCAATCACAGCGCAGGGGGCGTGGCCAGGGCGTTTCCTGTCTAGAGGCGTATCCCAACAGGCTGAATGAAATGTCAGCCAGCCAATCACTGTGCTTGGGGGGTGTCTTGGGTGGGGGGTAAACGTCCAGGGGGCGTGTCTGACCAGCAACAGCAGAAATAGAACACAGATTTAGAGAAAGGCTCATATGTGCTAAACCAAGTGACTGAGGTAATGCAACCCAATTACAAAAGTGCTTATTTTTACTGTCCCCATAATCTGAGACATGATCTTTGTAATGATAAAACCCCTTTAAGGCACAGTTTAGGAGTGACGAGTATTGGTATAATATAGGCACTCAGAGTTGGAAGCCTGGAGAGTGCATTTGAAGAAACCATTTTTTTTCATTTTCTGAAACTATTCAATCAGCAATCTCCATTCATGCATTTGAAATGGAAATGCAGTATTCCTGAGTTCAACGACCATAAGATAGGGGAGCTGCAGTCTTTCTGATGATCCACAGTTATAAGTGCAAAAGACCAACTGATATAAATGAAATAACTTCAAAGGGTCTACTACACCCATGGTTGGTCAACAATCTTTTTTCATTCCTTCTAGGCTACAGTTCATAGCTTTATTAATATAAAGTTGGGTATTGAGGTAATACATAGTCCTACTAACAAACTTCTGATGTTAGTATAGGAGCTTATTCTGAAAAAAAAATATGGTAGAATTCTTTACAGATTGATAATGCTTTATGTACAAATGGATTACCACAGGGGTCCCCAACTCCAGTCCTCAAGGCCCACCAACAGGTCATGTTTTCTGGCTTTCCTTAGCAGTGAGCAGGTGATATAATTATTGTCACTGCATTGTGTGGGAGATCCTGAAAACATAGGAATTCACAGCAAGTGAAGAAAATAGCAGAGACTCACCATTTGATGATATGCAGGCACACCTGTTCAATCCAGCTTCTGGCAGCTAGCACTAATCCACGCCCGGTCCACTGACTCCCGGCAAAGAGCCCATGCAGAAACTTCCAATAATATGATAAACAGACCAGCGTATAAGTGAAAAAAAATTTTGCTGCTTTCTTCTGTACACATGTGCAGAGGGTACACTAAAAAAAACCCAACGCTTCGGGCTATTAACACAGCCCTTGTTCACAGTGACCAACTGTGAACAAGGCTTTGTTAATACCCGAAACGCGTTGGTGTGTTTTTAGTGTACCCTCTGCACATGTGTACAGAAGAAAAGCAGCATTATTTTTTGCACTTATACGCTGGTCTATTTATCATATTATTGGAAGATATCCTGAAAACATGACCTGTTGGTGGGCCTTGAGGACTGGAGTTGGGGAACGACTGGTTTACCAGAATGTTTTAACCTAATATGGGAGCTTTGGTTGGAAATATTGTGGCATAATAGCTCATTTGAAGATGCGAGTATGGAATATTGTATGAATTGGGTATGTGTGTAATTATCTCTTTTATACCTTCTGATCCTGCCTTTAGACAGTGTATTAATATTGTATGTTTCTCAATTTCTAAGAAAAACTTGGAACATTGTAAAAAAACAGCTACGGTGTCCTGATTGCTATGTAGGTGCAGTTTGTTGCTGAAGGGGTCTTTGGCCTATTTTGTATTATTGTTCATCTTGTTTTAAAATCCATAAGTAAAGACTTTATAAAAAATAATCCCATTAATTTCCCATTAATTCAGCAGTAATTCCCCATTTATTCTTCATTTTGGAGAGCTTTTATTTTCTTTTATCCAAAAGAGGGCATATTTCCTATGGGAATATTTGCCTTTCTCTTTTATCTAGATCTAATCTTCTGTTTGATTTCAAGGTAAGATAAGGGGATGTAGTGTGAAGGAGGCCTAATGCTACTAGAAAGTGACTGTGGTTATAATTAGAGATGGGCGAATTGATTCTAACGAAGTGGAATTCGTTTTGAATTTCAGGAAAACTTCGGATCGGAACGAAGTCGAACTTTGGGGTACTTCGGGTGAACGAAGTGTGCTTTTGATTGATAAAATGGCTGCGAGCACATGGCGCTACATGGGGCAAAGCACTCTGGGAGGAAGAAGCCAATCAGAGACCGGCGGGATTCTGTAACGTCACCGCACTATATAAGTCCGGGCGCGACGCCGGGGAGCTCAAAACTCCCTCTCACTGTGCTCATCAGGGAAGGTGCTGCCACGGCTGATTGTCTTACTGAAGAATTGATTTTTATATAGCGATTTCTGGTGGGGTTCTCAGCTTGTCTCAGAGATTTGTTCTCTTAATGTTCTATTTCTAATTTTTTTTGGGTATTGGATCTGAAATCAGTGTGCGTCACTGCGCTGCATATACTCAATATCCAAGTGGGATCTAGCCAGTTCCTGTTTTATCATTAAAGAAACAGCGTTTTTAAAATTACAAATACCACTCATTTTTGGCTGCTTAATTCTAAGCCAATTTACATCCAGGGTTAATTAAGCATTGTTTTTGGGTTTGCTGACCCAAGAAACGGGTTTTTCAAACCCAAAATATATACATTTTTCCTGTAGCAATCCAAGCAAGGTTAATTACAACGTATCTTGTTTGTGGCGTAGAAACACGAATGTAAACACGCTACAAAGCTACTAGTATTGTGGCTCAATTTTTTGGCGCAATTTACATCCAGGGTTAATTAAGCATTTTTTTGGGCTGGTGGCTGACCCCAAGAAACCATCTTTTTCAAGGGCCAAAATATTAAATTTTTCCTTACCTAATTCACAAGAAAAGGGTTAATTAAAACTTTTTCTCTTGTTGTGTGGCGTAGAAAACACGCAATTGTACACGCACAAGCAAACTATTTGGGGGCTCAATTCTTTGGCGCAATTACATCCTGGGTTAAATTAAGCTTGTTTTGCTGGTGTGCGACAAAAATAAACGTCTTTTTTCAACTCCAAAATATATACATTTTTCCTGTGCCTAATTTCCGAGCAAAGGTTAATTACAACATCTCTTTTGTGTGGCGTAGAAAACACGCAATTGTAACACCTACAAAGCTACTATTTGTGCGGCTCAATTCTTTGGCGAAATTTTATATCATCCGGGGTTAAATTTAAAGCTTTGTTTTGCTGGTGTGCTGACAAAAATAAACCGTCTTTTTCAACGCCAAAATATATACATTTTTCCGTAGCCTAATTCATGTCCGAAGTTAATTAACCCTGTTTGTGCTTTACATTTAGTAAAACACACAGTGTTTTTAAACGCCCACATACAAGTAAATTTTTCCTGGCCATTTTGGAGCGCAATTTATATCCAAGGATTACCCAAGCTTGTTACTGGTTCATTTGGAGTCAAAAACAGGGTGTATTTTTATCATATACAGATATCAATCACAAACAGTGTCTGTACATTTTAGAACAAACAGTATGTCAGACAGAGAGGTGGCAGGCTCTGCACCTGCGAGTGGCAGTGGCACAAACATTCCTGGAAAAGGCAGGTCGCAGCACAGCAAGGGGAACGTCGCAGCAGGGGTCACTCGGTAAAGGCCACAACTGCCGCTGTCATCTAGCGGCCGTGTGTTGTTCAGCAACCCAAGGTTCTTGATTGGTTGACTAGGTCATCCTCTTCCTCCCAGATACATCTGACAACCCCAGCCAAGAGTAGGTGGGAACCTCAACACAACCTTAGTTGGCATGGCCCGGGAGGGGGTTTCAGGGGCCCTCACCTGTCCTCAAGCCCCCTCTATCCCATCCAGTTCCCTCAGCCAGAGATCTACTATGTGGTCTGGGCTCAGCATCATATATAGCGAGGATGAACAATTTGGGGGAGGGCAGTCAGCAGCTATTTGGGCAGCGAAGAAATGGGGCCAATATCGCCTGCTTCTTGCAGTAGGGGGCAAAGTATAGTTTGTGGAGAGTGGCATGGGAAGGTAAATGTTGTGAGAGGTCAGCCTCGTCATACCAATACAAGTGATGAGGACAGCAGTGACGATGAAACACAAATAGATGATGATGTAGCCGACCGCAATTGGGACCCGGGGTGAGGCAAGGGCTTCATCATCGTCAGGAGAAGAGGCGTCAGCTTGCCGTCAGGTAGCAAAGTTGGGTCGTGTGGCCGGAGTCCAGGATAGCAGCAGTGTGAGGTCGGGAGCCAAGTGGCCACGGGGTAAAAAACCCCTTTGCAGGTCCAAGAAAGTAGAGGCACGGGGGCTCAGCAAGGCAGCGGCGGCAGTGGTCACTCAGTGCGGAGCTTTGGGGGCGGTAAAATCCGATACTCGCGGTGTGGCAGTTCTTTGCTAAGACCCCGGGAGGAGCCGAATATGGGTATATGTAGAATTCTGTGGGCAGAAAGTGAAGCGTGGCCAGGGAGCAAAACGTTGGCACCACGGCCCTGCGTAAAAACATGCAGCGTCACCACCCCGGTGGCCTGGGAGAAACATGGCTCAGATGTGGTGGTCCATCCTGCCGCCGCAGCAAAAAGCAGCAGCACAGCGCCCTGTGGCACGCATGCCATTGCAGCCAGTCAAGGCTCACCACCTCTCAGAAGGGAGCTGTTGTCTCTTTGACATCATCTCCCGGTCCAGATGCTCCTGCTCCTCGCTACTCATGGCGCCAGCAGTCGTTCAGCGAGGCGATTGCAAAGAGACAACAGTTTTGCATCCAACCAACCTAAAGGTGCAGCAGCTGACCGTGCTCCTGTCCAAGTTTGTTGGTATTGCAGTCCCTCCCCCCCCTTTTCCCCAAATGGTGGACTCTGCACCATTCAGAGAACTAATGGCTTGGTTTCCGAGCCGAGATGGAGAGTTCCAAGCCGTAATTTCTTTTCCAAAAAGGCAGTACCCAGCACTTCATAAATATGTAGAACAGAAGGTGGGCCCGTCCTTGAGCTTATCGGTTTGTTCCAAGGTGCACGGCAGCGCGGAAAGTCTGGAGCTGTAACTACGGTCAGGGGCCCGTACATGTCCTTACGGCCCACTGGGTGAATGTGCTTCCTGCCCAGGCACACCAACAACTTGGACAGGAGAAAGCCGCTTTCTCCTCCACGTTGTCAAACTGCTGCACCCCGCGCCAATGTCCCCTCCTCCTCCTCCACCATCAACCACCATCTCAGCCCCCCCAGAAGTACGCTCCATCATACCCCATTTGTAGGGCACAGCGGTGTCACGCAGTTCTACACCTGGCTTGCCTCGTGAACGAAATCACACAGGGGAGGAACTGCTCCGTGTCATGCAGCAAGAAATCGATGTGTGGCTTTCTCCGGGGCCAACTGCAAATCAGAACCATGGTGACGGACAATGGGAGGAACATGGTGTCCGTGCTGCACCGAGGAGGGGTGGTCCATGCGCCCTGCATGGCGCACGTTTTTCAATCTGGTTGAAAAGTTTCCTGAAGTCTTCCACCGATCTTCAGCAGATTCTGAAAATGGCCAGGAAACTGTGCATGCACTTCATCCATCCTACAAAGCTAGGAACACCCTCCTCGAGTTGCAGCGGCAGAACGGCCTCCCCCAACATACCTGAAAATGCGATGTTTCCACCCTTTGGGAAATTTCCCGCCTGCACATATTGGACCGACTGTATGAACAGAGAAAGGCCATTAACGATTGTTTGACGATCCAGGCAGACAAAAGTACTCCCCTGTGTAACTTTGATGTCAGCCAGTGGCATCTCATGCGTGACACCTGCCGTTTGTTGAGGCCATTCGAGGAGGCGACGTTATTTGTCAGTCGCCAGGAACTAAAGGGATGAATAACGTCATTCCACTGCTTCATGTCCTGGAACAGATGCTGAAAAAATCTGTGTGGGCAGGGGACTGGAGACATGGCGACTACATCTCTTGTCCACATGATTCCGGTGGGGACTGAAATGCAGGAGGAGGAGGAGGAGGACATTGGAGCAGAAGCATTGTCTGGTGAAATGGTGGATTTTCTACCCAGGTGACAAGAGGGAGGAGCAGGAGCAGCTGGAGGAGGTGGAATGGAGATGAGGAAGACGAGGCAGATGACCCCCAAGCACCGTGGCAGTATACAGTGGAAATGGAGGCAAAGGGGGCCCCTCGTAGTCACTTGTGCAGATGTCCCTCAGCATTCTTTTTTGCCTGGATAGTGACAGCCGAATAGTTTAGCATCCGCAGAGGGATGACTTCTGGCCTCCACCCTATTGGACCCTCGCTACTGGTCCAAAATGGGGGCCTTTTTCCCCAGCTATTGAGAGGGAGGACAAACTAAATACTATAGGGAAAATCCTCCGTAATCAGTTGGCCGCTGCCTATCTGCGGCATCGTACCTCCTCTGACAGGACCTACCAGGGCGTTCCTCAGCGCTCACGTACTACTGCCGCGCTGCTGGGGAAGGTGGGGGGGGTAGGGGCAGTACCAGCTCCATCATAGTAACCTAAGTCTGGAGTCACTGATGAGCAGCTTCCTTCACCCCCAGTGAGGAGGGGAGTCGCCAGCAGCAGCAGCAGCAGACCTGGAGCAGACCCTGAACCAACAGGTTGTGGCCTACTTGGACAGCACTCTGTCACCTCAGTTAGAAGATCCGCTGGACACTGGGGAGCCAAACTGGATGTGTGGCCGCAACTTGCCGATTTTGCAGTGGGGAAGCTGTCCCCGCCCGGGCCCGTAGTGTGGCATCAGAGCGGGTGTTCAGTGCGCGGGGGCCATCGTTACCCCAAGGAGAACCCGCTTGTCCACGGGAAATGTGGAACGACTGACCCTTTTTCAAGATGAATCAGGCGTGGATCGCCAGGATTTTTCCCCACACTAATGCCTTAGGCGTCAGTCTGGGGTTTAAACTACCTGCCTCAGCCACTATTCTGATGCCGCCACCCGCCTGATGCCACACATTCTGCTGCCAGTTTCTCCATCTGCCTACCACCAATCTTTACCAGGGACTGGTATTTTCCACCCACCTCAATACTCTGTCCCTTGTGCCACTCTATGACCTCATGCTGCTGCTGCTGTTGCTGTTGCCGCGACATCCACACTGTGTCATTATGCCACTCTCTGACCTCATGCTGTTGCTCCTGCCGCCGTCACCTCAAATCTCTGTCATTGTGCCACTCTGTGGCCTACTCCATTTTTGCCACCTCCAGAATTTTTTCATTGTGCCACTGGTCTGACCTCATGCTCTGCTGGCCGGACCCTCCCGCTCTCAGTCATTGTGCCACCTGTGGCTTCCTCCTGTTTTGCCACCCCCCAGAATGTCATTGTGGCCCCCTCTCTGACCTCATGCTGCTGCTGTGACTCCTGGTGCCCTCCAACTGTGTGATTGTGCCACACTGTGGCCCTAATACCCGTTTTGGCCACCTCCAGAATGTCATTGTGCCACTGCCTACCTCTTACGCTGCTGTTTGACCTTCTAAAACTGTGTGATTTTGCCACTCCCGGGCCCTAATACTGTTTTTTTCCACCTCCAGAATGTCATTGTGCCACTTTCTGACCTCATGCTGCTGCTGTGGTTGCTGCGTGTCCTCCACACTGTGTCTTGTGCCAGTGCCTGACCTCATGCTGCTGCCGCCGTGAACCTCCGCTCTCAGTCATTGTGCCATTCTGTGGCTTCCTCCTGTTTTCCACCTCCAGAATGTCATTGTGCCACTGCCCAACCTCATACTGCGCTGTTGTGACCTCCACTCTCAGTCATTGTGCCACTCTGTGGCCTAGTCCCTTTTTTGCCACCTCCAGAATGTCATTTGTGCCACCTGCCCTAACCTCATGCTTCTGCCGCTGGGCCTCCGCTCTCAGTCATTGTTGCCATCTGTGGCTTTCCTCCTTTTTTGCCACCTCCAGAATGTCTTTGTGCCACTGCCCGACCTCATTCTGCTGCTGTTGTGACCTCCACTCTCAGTCATTGTTTCCACTCTGTGGCCTAGTCCTGTTTTTTTTCCACTTCCAGAATGTCAATGTTTCCACTGCTAACCTCATGCTTCTGCCGCCGTGACCTCCGCTCTCAGTCATTGTGCCATTCTGTGGCTTCCTCCTGTTTTGCCACCTCCAGAATGTCATTGTGCCACTGCCTGATCTCATACTGCTGCTGTTGTGACCTCTACACTGTGTGATTGTGCCAGTCTGTGGCCTAAAACTGGTTTGCCACCTCCAGAATGTCATTGTGCCACTGTCTGACCTCATGCTGCTGCTGGGCTGCTGCCGTGTCCTCCACACTGTGTCATTGTGCCACTGCCTGACCTCATGTTGCTGCCCGCCGTGACCTCCCTCTCAGTCATTGTGCCATTTTGTGGCTTCCTCCTGTTTTGCCACCTCCAGGGAATGTCATTGTGCCACTGCCTGACCTCATGCTGCTGTGGCTGCCGCCGGGCACCTCCACACTCTGTCACAATGTTTTCCACCTGAGCTCTCAGCTTGTTTTTTTTCTAGCTTTTGCTGGCATGACTTTCAGGCTACATTCCCGCTTGAGTTTTTTGGTCAGTTTTGCCCTCTTAAGTGCCCACGGAATTTTATAGAGAAGCGATTCTAAGAGCGGCGGCAGTCATCTGCGTGTCATATAAAACACAACATTGTATGAATACCAAACCAAGCTCCCTCTGCATATTTAAGCATGGCACAATGTTCTACAGCACCCTGCAGGCTCTGTGCAGCCTGGAAATAGCTGCTTTTTAACGTGATTCGTCCCGAAGTAATTCGGACCGAATTTATTTTTGTCGGAAAATTCGGCGAAGTGACCGAATCGAATTTTTGAGAAATTCGCCCATCTCTAGTTATAATTTATTAGGTTTTGTTTTCATGTTCATATAATATAATGTATCAACTTAGGCTAGCATCATTAATTGTTTAAAGATCTAATCTATGCTAATAGACTCATTAAACGTTCCTAATATTTCCATACATACGTTACAATATTAAGACAATTGTGAAATAGAGACGGTGGGATAGCTTTATATGTGGCCTACACAACAGTTTATCCAGCATATGCATTATCACTACCTCAATGGTAGATAATTTGTATTCTACCTGCTTCAGGGTGACTTTGAATCATACAGTATTTGGATAACAGTAATCAGTTATCAAATATACTAAACTGATTAGAAATTAAGTTCTATCTTAATCTCAAATATTACTATGCATGACTCAATTAGCATAGTTAGAAGTCTAATTGAAATAGATTCAAATCACACTTTAACAACTTCATCACATAATGGGAAGTTCAATTAATATAAAAAAAAAACATGTAAATTAAGTTGGCAAAGAACTTTAACAACAAAGTAAAACATCTGGTCCCAAATAGAATTACTTGTGCAATATCAGATTACCAGATCTGATACTTTTTCATCTCCTCAGTTACAGGCCACAATATACAGAAAAACCCATGAAACGGAAATCTTGGAGGCCCTCCTGATAAAAAGGATTGAAAGCATTGCCCCAATTTTTTTCATTTTCTTGTCATCAACCAAGCAATTGCATGCATTTGGGGTAAAAAAAATCCCCATCTTAGATTTCTAGGTCGATAGACACCATGACTGGTACAATGACAAAAAAGTAGCAAATTTCTGTCTGTCTGGTTTCTGTGGGTGCATTTTATTTTTACTTCTCATAGCATTAAATTGCTTTTAATGAACTTTTTCACTTTTTCTTTTCCCATTTTGGTCCCTATCATTGAGTTAGACTAGTCCATCTCACCTGTTTATGGTTGACCATTAAAGAATCCTCTAAATGATAGGTATTCATGCCAGCCTTGCTTTATAATGTAGTGACTCCGTTGTTTCTTCATATATTTCATTTGCTAAAGTACTGTGGCTAAAATGTGGCTATTTTAACTATTTGGGAGTGGGGTGTTTAAGTTTATAATCACAGTGTTCTACAAGAGCTAATATTGGGACTGGGGTTGAACATGACAGGACAAAAATTGTTCTTTTGTAGAAAGATAAAAACTGATGACATATATATGAGGACTTCATTATGACATACTGTATCAGAGGTACAGGTAATAAACTAAAAAGTTATGTCATATTTAATTTTATCAGAAATCACCTCCTGGCAATTGTATGTTTACTAGAAATATCATTTATTAAGGAATTTGTTAGACATTTTCAAGGACCTGGAGTGCATATTCATTTCAATCTACTTTCTTTATTTCAAGACAAGTTAACGTTTCCATGTAATATGTAATTAAAACTCAAACATACGAGGTTAGAATAGACCCAGAAGCAAGGTATATTTTTATAAGAGTGTTCTGAAGCCATTACCTTATATACCACCACTGTGCTCCTATTTTAAAATTAATAATTTAGAGGTTGGGGGGAAAAAGAATATTCAGTAATTTTAAGAGGATATCCTAATATGGTTAATAATAAGGATTTAGATAACTTTTCAAAAAATGCTATATTGGGGAATACAACTCTTTAAAATTAAGTGAAAGCATGAGCAAATTAGGCTGCTTGGACCTTTGGGGAGAAATTAATCCAAACAATACTGTTTTCTTGGTATTCTAAAGGCTTAGGGGTTATTATTTTATACTGATATGGTTTTAATTCTAATAATTTGGCATCCAAAATGCATAGTGACTTTTATGTGCCAAAGAGTATATCAGTTAATTAGCCACTCTAAATGGGTTTTTGTAAATCTGCTGGTATTGCCACCCACCTCCCACATCATTGGCCACCTATGACCCATCTGCTGTTGCGGTGCCCCGGGCATCCACACTGTGTCATTGTGCCACTCTCTGACCTCATGCTGTGCTGTGTTGTTGCTGCTGCGGTCCCCCTCCACATGTTCATGTGCCCCCCTTGACCTCAGCTGTTGCCCTCCCGCCCTTCACCTTCACTCTCTGCATCGTGCCACTCCGTGGGCCCATCCCCGTTTTTTTGCCCCCAAAACCCCCAGAAGTCTTTGGGGCCCCTGCCTGAACCTACGTGACCGGACCTCCACACTGGTCATTGTGCCCCTTTGTGGCCTACTCCTGTTTTGCCCCCTCCGGAATGTCATTGGCCCTCTCTGACCCCAGTGCTGCGGCCCGCCTGACCTCCACACTTTTTCATTGTTCCCCTCTATGGGCCCATCCCCGATTTTTTCCCCTCCAAAGTCTTTTTTTCCCCTGTATGACCTCATTGCTGCTGGCCGGACCCCAACTGTTCATTTTGCCCCCTGGGCCTAACCCCGTTTTTTGCCCCTCCAAATTTGTCATTGTGCCACTTCGCCTCATTCTGCTGCTGGCGTTTACCCAAAATGCCCTCCCAACCCTGTTATTGTGCCACTTCTGACCCATGCTGTTTCTCCCCGCCCCTTTCCCCCTTTCATTGGCCATCTTGGCCTATTTCCGTTTTTTTTGCCACCTTCCCCGAATTTTTCATTTTTGGGCCCCTTCAAACCCCATTTCCCGCTCCCCGTTTTTGGCTTTTTGCCGTGGGGCCCTCCACCACCCCTGTATTGTGCCACTTTTGACCTCAGCTTTTTCTCGTACCTCCACCTGTGTATTTTGCACCTGTGGCTACTCCGTTTTTGCCACTCCAGAATGTATTGTGCCCGTCTGCCCTCATGCTGCTGCCGTGGCCCCCCTTGTCATTTTTGCATTGTGGCCCCCCCCCCGTTTTTTTGCCACCTCCAGAATGTCATTGTGCCACTGTTGACCTCTGCTGCTGCCGGGCACCCCCACACTGTGTCATTGTCCACCTGTGGCTTTCTCCCCGTTTTTTTCCACCTACAAATGTCATTTTTGCCACTGTCAAACCTCAAGGGGTGCGGGGGCCTCCACCTGTGCATTGTGACTCGTGGCCTATCCATTTTTGACCTTCCCGAATGTCATTTGCCCCCTGTCTGACCCATCTGGCCTGTGGGGTTGTCTGCCTCCCCACTTGTCATTGGCCACTCTGTGGCCTTTTCCTTTTTTGCCACCCCGAATTTTATTGTCCACTTTGACCTCTTTCGCTGTGGGGTATTTCCGTCCCCTCCACACTCTGTCATTTGTTGCCACCTGAGCTCTCAGCTTGTTTTTTTCCAGCTTTCGCTGCCATGACTTTTTAAGGCTACTTTCCCGCTTCAGTTTTTTGGTCAGTTTTGCCCCTCTTAAGTGCCCAGGGAATTTTTTAGTGAAGCGATTCTAAGAGCGGCGGCAGTCATGTGCGTGTCATACTAAAACCCCAAACATTGTATGAAGACTAAACCAAGTCCCTCTCATTTTTTAAGCATGGCACAAACGTTCTACAGCACCCTGCAGCTCTGTTGCAGCCTGGAAATAGCTGTTTTTTAAGGGCGATTTGTCCAGAAGTAATTCGGGCCGAAACAAATTTTGACGGAAAATTCGGCAAAGTCACCGAATCAAATTTTTTGAGAAATTCGCCCATTTCTAAAGGTTATCAATTTAGTCTAGATTAATAATTAGGGCCGCATTCATTCGGAGAATTATTTTCAAGAAATTAATATATCAGAAAATGGTTCGTAAGAAACTGATACAGTGTAGTAGACTACTAGTTAAATTAGTAGAAAAAACTGTTAATCCCATATTAGAAACGTAACTTAAACACATAGGGCCAGATTTATCAAAAGTGTCTCACTTTTAGACAGTGTAAACTTAGACTAGACAGTCTTACACTGCGCCATATTTATCATAATGTTGATAAATCTGGCGCAGGTTAGAACTGTCTAGTCTCAGTTTGTACCATCTTTAAGTTGGCTTACTTTTACGCCAGAATTTGGTCGCACATCCTGGAGCATTTTTTGTCGCATTTAAGTCACATCCCCCTTCTGTGAAACCACACTTTTTTTATGAAGCCATGCCCCCTTTGTCGGACGCGGTGCAGAAGCACCTGAAACTGTCTAAAACACATAGTAAATGTGGCGAAAAGCTTGTTTTTGGCGCAAATTCAGCCAGAATTCTGGCGCAACTGCCTTGATAAATCTGCCCCATAGGCTACAAATCAAGAAAGTTAAATAGTTCCTCCACCTATCAAATGTAATTTACAATACTGGTATCTTCTTATGCAATATAACATCTTTTGCACTCTTGGACCCTTTTAGGAAGCAGTGCCAGTAGCAACTGTTATCTCTGCATACCCTATACCTACACCCTTTTCCCTCACTTCTTATGGAAAAAAGTGAAGAATCGTGGAACGGATTTGAAAAAGTTGAAAAAACACAGTCAACAAAGTTGTATTCAGTTAAACCATGTACAGTATTTTGAGGTAGGCAAAACAAAAACAATGTTAGTAAGGGTTATTCAGATTTAGAATATGTATTCCAATAATGTATTTCATAATAAAGAATATCAAAGATGAGATAATCAACAAGAGATTGAAAAATATTTGTACTTTGTAATTATCAAAACTATTAGTGATATCCAGTAAAGAAATATTAAGTTCCCATTTCACTATATATCTTTGACTAAAAGATTGCCTCTTTGACTTAAAGATTGATAAAGCCCTAGTGCTAGGTGGAATTCCTTTGATTTCTATAATCAAGATACTTTGCTGTTATATTAATAATATAGATACATTTCTATATAGACTGGTGTACATATGTGAATTTCATGTAAAGTTTTGCCAACACATTGATTGAGGTGATTGGCATTAAATTTGCATTAGTACTCATTTCAAATAAGGGGAAATCGAATCATTACATATAATTAAGGTATTTTAAATGGGGCTTTCTTTGGGAACTTTTATATTAGTTAGACTTTGTGGATATATTTATTAGATGGATAACATGCTGTAGACCTAAGGTAATAGTTGCAGTGAACAGGGTAAATCAGAATCCTTTGATTTATCATGTGGCACTCATCACAGTTAGCCACTCTTGCCTTTACTCGTTATCTTAGTTTTAAGATATGAACTCTCAAGATTAGAGTAGATACCCAAGTAAAAGATTTTGTTTCCGGAGATTTAAAGATAGGGTCTCACTGCAGGTAAACAACATGCTCTTCTTTCTGGGGAAGAAGGCCTGACTTAACCAAGTCATCCATGAGTATGAGAACATTAGGAATTTATTTTATTAGCATTTGAGATGAGTAAAAGACTATGATTACCTAGGGGTCAGGAATTTTAGGTCACTTTTAGACAATTATGTTAAGCTAAAGATACTTTCTTTTGTTGCCTAGACTGAGTGCTAAAATACAAATTATGAATTTTTTTACCCATTTTCTAGGGTTTCAAGAATAGCCTTATTACAGATTGTGTTACTCACAAAACTTCTGCTCTTTTTTTTTGCCTTTTTGATGTCCTTGTTGGACGTCATTCTTAATGAAAACTATTTCAGATTTGGAAGCGAGTTCTACTTGCAGCGACAGGGGACCTCGATGGGATCCCCTGTCGCTCCAAGTTTCGCAAATATGTATGTTGCATATATAGAAACTGAACACATCGTCCACGATCCATATAGATAATACATTGTCTTGTGGTTAAGATACATGGACGATGTCTTTCTGGTATGGAAAGGAAATGAATTAGAGCTGGATGAGTTCAATAGAGATATTAACAACTTACATCCCCTACTAGAGTTCACCATTACAAAGGCAACTAACAAGA
The DNA here is from genome assembly GCA_025379985.1 of Phyllomedusa bahiana. Classification (NCBI taxonomy): domain Eukaryota; kingdom Metazoa; phylum Chordata; class Amphibia; order Anura; family Hylidae; genus Phyllomedusa; species Phyllomedusa bahiana. The sequence continues at coordinate 20,747 of JAODAL010059671.1, forward strand.
TCAACTACTTGGATGTCTCAGTATATAAAAAAGGAAGTAAACTGAAAGCCACGTTATTTAGAAAAAAGACGGATCGTAACAATATGTTACATTACGATAGTTTTCATGCCCCTAATGTAGCTAAAGTGATTCCTAAAGGTCAATTTTCAAGAATTCGAAGAATCTGTACAACAGATGAGGAATATCATGAAAATAAAAAAGCATGGTAGAAAAGTTTGTCAACAGGGGTTATCCAAGAAAGTATGTCACTAAAATAGCTAATGAAATAGGTAGTATACAAGATCTGAACTAAAAAAAGAAACCTAAAAGTAAGAGCAGTGAAAACAATAAAGATTTTGTCACTATATATGATGACCACGCAGGGCTAGTGAAGAATGCTATTAAGAAAGCATGGAAGATCCTACAGAGTGATACAAAATATGGCAAATTGTTTTTGGACAATCCTAGGTTTGTCTATCAAAAGGGGATAACCATAGGAAATATGGTAACACATTCTGATCTAAAAATAAAACAATTAGTGTTGAGCGATTACGTTGGCCATCGACATCGGTCGATGGTCGATATCGACCACTCGACAAAAATCAATGGTGATTTTTATCGAT
>JAODAL010059672.1:0-21347 GCA_025379985.1 Phyllomedusa bahiana
TCCCCTCTATCATATAACCTATATATCACAGAGCCACTTCTCTCCTTTATATATGCCCCTTATTTCCAAAAAAGAGCTCAGCTTCTCCCCCTCTTCATATACCCTTAATCAAATATCACCCAATTAAAAATGAAATTGTAAAATTTTCAGTTCTCATCCCTTCCGGCTGTTGCACCTGATGAGAAAAAAACTTTGGTAAATTCCGTTTATATTTTAGATAACATTTACAGGTGTCCCTTTGCATTTTCAAAAATTTTGGGAACTTTTCCACTCTTCTTTTATCCCACTGTAATGCTGTCCAATTGCAAAAACTATTCACACAAATTCTCCTCTTCATAAGTGGAAGAACTTCGGGGGGGAGACATTTGAATGAACCACTTTCATTGTTGCACCTTGTGCTCAGGGTCCCCCTGATGTAGACCCCTGGGCCCCCTTAAATTTTCCCCCCAAAATTTAAAAAAAATTTCCCCAAATTTTAAATTTACCTTCTCCCCTGTATTTCTTTGGGATCGACGTCTCTGGAACGCTGATTGGCCGCCAACCCCAAGACAATTCTTTTCTATTGAGAATTTTTATTTTGTCCTGTAGGTGGCGGTAGTTTACTGCGGTCTATCAGTTGGCTCTTACATGTGGTGGACGGGCACCTATTGGTACATTAAATATCAGCAAGTCCGAAAGAAAACCAGACTTGTGCCTGTTTTTTCTGATTTATTACATGAGAAATCTCTTATAATGGCCTGGTCTCCTAATGAACCTATATGGTATATACATAATTGAATAATTAAAGGGGTTGTTTCACTACATGGATTTATCTCACCTCAGTTCTGCTTTCTCATTTTCCTTTTTTAATTCAGGGACGTGTTTTCTTCTTTTTTGGGTTTTATTTGCCGTGGGGGGCTGAGGACAACCCCCGGTTTTGTAGTATAGTGACCACCATGGCGCCTATCAGGGAGAGGTTATACTATACAACCTGCTGGGAGCCTTCGGAGAGTCAAGCAGGTCTGTAGCTATAGCGACCTTACTCAGCCTTCAGGAGAGATCGAACAGGTCTTAGTATAGCAACCAGTGCTGGCAGCCTATCAGGAGAGATAAACAGGTCTGTACTATAGCGACCCCCTGGGAGCCTATTAGGAGAATAGAAAAGGTTGTTCTATAGTGACAGCACTTTTAGCCATCGGAGAGATCAAACGGGCTGAGCTATAGCAACAGTGCGGAAGCTATCAAAAAAGATTGAACGGTCTGTAGCTATAGCGACAGCGCTGGCCCAAAAAAACCTATAAGGAAAGGGACCCAAAAGGTCCTGTAGATATGACCCGTGCTGGCAGCCTATCAGGGGAGTCAAAAAGGGTGTAGCTAAGCGCCTGAGGCGCTGATGCAGCCCCTACAAGAGGGGTATCTAGGAAAAGGGAGGACACTGTTAAGACACATATTGCAAAGTGACTTGTTATGCAAGATCTTTAACATTGAAAGCAATCCTTGTAGTGAGACAACCCCTTTAAACCTGTCATTTTTTTCTACCCCGAGGAGATGCGTGGTGCACGCTCACCTTTGCGGGTTTTATATACAAGCGTATAGTGAAAAAGGGTTTTTTCCCCCTAGTGCCAGTTTTGTCATGACTGAGCCTCTCACTATACACATGACTGCTTTTTAGATTATAGTCTTGTATATAAGTGCACCCTTACTATAGAGGTGAAAAGGACCAATGAGGACGCACAGTAGTAAGAATAAAAACACGTCTATCTATAATGAGGGATTGGAATTGCACTTAAAGAGCACCTGAAGCCCTTCCTGACCTGTCTGTTGTAGCAGAGGCGTAACTTCAAGCTCTTGGACCTGTGCAAAAAAGGAAATGGGGCCCCAAAGTTATCTGTGCCTTTTAAAACTATGTTTCTTTGTGGCAGAAGGGCTTTTGGGGCCCCTTTAGGTGCAGGGGGCCCGGTAGGCGACCTATTCAGCACCGTCTGTGCTCCCCCTGTGTTTTAGTAATCCCCTTTTGCTCCCATGAAATACCAATTCTGGAGCATCTTTTTCTATCACTTTGAGGTATACTGTTCCTCGTTTTTTCTAGAAATGTATTATGAATCTTCTGGGGGTTAATAATTAGGGGTTTTTTCCCTGCATTTGACTTTGTTCAATTGGAGGGGAAGTCGGGGTGTGCAGGGACAGCCGGAGAATGGTGGTAACACCCCGTGACGATTCAGTACAATTTCTAGGAGGAATAACGAGGAAAGCACAACCCAGAGTTATAGGGGAGAGGCCCAGAATTTCTTATCACAGGAAACGCAAGGATTTTTCATTGTTTCCAATTTTGAAAATGAAAAAAGTAGGAGATATTAGTGGGCGGCGGGCCTAGCGCGTGTGGGAAAAATTTTCAGGTCAGCCCATCTTGACGGTATTCACGCCCCTTTCAAAAAGCCCCCCCACCCACAAACGCAAAAAGGCTTTGGAAAAAAAACCCGGGTAAAAAGCGTACCCTCTGTGACCGAATGTTGTGGCCAAAGCCCCCCGGTTACAGGGGGAGGAGGGGGGATCCCCCCTGCTCCCCCCTGTCCGGGGTTCCCGGGCGGGTAGGGCCCCCGCCCGTTCCCCCCGGGGGAATGGCCCGGTGCCAGGTAGCGCCAAGTACCCGGGGCCCTTTTTAAAAGGCCCCCGAGAAAATGCCCCCCGGGGGGGGCGGGGGGGGGGGGCCCCAAAATAGCGGCCCCCCCCCCCCAAAAAGGGAGGTTGATATATTTACAAAAACGGGCCCTTTAAGGAGGTCACGGGTTTTTTAACCCCGTGTTTATTGCATTTCAGGTTTCCCAAAATTTTTGACCCGGGTTTATCAATAGGAGTGTGTAGGTGCCCAGCTTGGATACTCATAGGCACTGTCCCTATATCAAAATGACAGCAATCATAGCCAGGGAGGAATAGTCTGAAATCAGAAATGTATCATAATCAGTTCTCAAGACCAGAGGTAGATAACTAACATTGATGATGCCGTATTGATACACAGATACCAACTGTATAACATACGCACCTATCCCACTCTTAAAGGGGTTCTCCTGTTTCTCACACATTCCAATATCAGCAGCGCACTATCAACCAAAAAAAAGCTATCAAAAGGCACAAAGGAATTTTTGGAAAAAGATTTCTGCCCTTAAATACAGAAAATTTTTTTAGGGTTCTTATTCTTTCTTGATCAAAAACTGTTAAACCCCCTCCCAATCGCAAGGGGACCCCAAAAAGGGGAACCCACACTAAACGTTCCTTCTTTAGGGGCTGTTTAGACCCCATACTTAAGAGTAAAGTACATCCTTCCTTGGTCTTTCGCAGCAGTGGCTTGTTTATTTTTCTTACTGCAAACTTTTTAAACCCCTTTTGGTGTGTAGCCCTTTTGCCCTGTGTTTTAGATCCCAATTCCCCAAATCCCTAACCAGGCTCCCGCTAGAAATAGCAAAAAAAAAAAAGCTGACACGTCAATCACGTGTAAACCACCCCCGACTAACCAGGATTTGGGGGGCCCGAAGTGACTTTAAAGAGAGGTTTCTGTGAAAATGTTTTGTGAAAAGCCCCTTTAAAGGTTTCATTTAACCCAGGCAACTCCTTTCCTTGAACCCTGGAAAAATTGATGCAACAATGTCTCACATGGTCACCCATTCATTGGATTGGGCGCTGTATAATACTACTTTCCGATGAACAATCGCTCTCACACCATCTATCCATAAGGGGAGAAATAGTTTCGTACATAAGTGCACATAATGAAAGAGACAGTTCACAGCAGCATGCGGAAGAGCGGCAGTACCATATAGGGGAGATTACTCAAGTGCAAAAATACTGAAAAACAACCACTCACACGCCTGCTAATCCATGTGGGGGTGATTGCGCTAGTATTACACGTCACACATAGATAAGGCTGAATACAGGGTGCCATGTCAATGGTAACTAGCTGGCTTACAACCCAATTGATGACAACCTTTACTATTCGAATTACCCAGTTGCCGCTGTGGCCCCGGAGGCAGTGATCCGTCGCAACCCCTGGGCCCGCCGTCAAATCCGGATCTCTGAACGCCGGTCTCAGGTTAAACACACCTGAGCTGGTGTATGTTCTCTAGTGGTCTATATATGAGTGGTTGTAGGTTATATCGGCGCGGTCTAGTGCAGCGTACACTTGTCCCTGATTGTAAAGTTAGGGAACAACTGACCCTGTGATAGGAGTTAGACTTTCTCTTTGTCTTGCTGGGTTTTATCTTAGAAGGTGTGGAGGTGCGTGACCAAGGGAAACCGCGTGGAGGGAGATATTGTATGTGGGTGGCGAGGGGTGGAATTGTAGTGGGTGGAACGGGGAAAATTAATTTGGGTTGAGGGGGAAAATTGTATGCAGTGTCAGACTGGGAGGGTTCTGGGGCCCACAGGGGAATTGATCTTGCGGGGCCCACCCTACTGTACATTGAAAATAATTACCAGGCCTCTTCGGACATAAATGACCGCCCATTATTTCACCAACATATACAGTGATTTCAAAACAGAACTCGTATGTGTAGTACACAATAGCGAAGCATGAGTCACAGCATATGTCATTCCTAAAACATCATAGACAACAGGGATAAGTAGTCTCCATCCTAACCCCCTCCAGACCCGCTTGACAATATCCCCCCACACCCCCCCACCCCCCCCCACCCCCACCACCCCCCCCCCCCCCCCCCCCCCCACCCCAACCCCCCCACCACCACCCCCCCCCCCCCCCCACCCACCCCCCCCCCCCCCCCAACCCACCACCCCACCCCCCCACCCCCCCCCCCACCCCCCCCACCCCCCCCACCCCCCCCCCCCACCCCTCCACCCACATACAATATCATCCTTCCTCCCACATTACAAATATCCCTCCACCCACATAAATAATCCCCCTCCACAGCCACAATACTCTAATATCTCCTCCACTACACATACAATATCCCCCTCCCACCACACTAACAATATCTCACCTCCACCACACAATACAATAATCCCCCTCCACAATTATGAAGAAGGGGGGGGGGGGGGGGAAGTTATAGTGGACAGCCCTCAAAATGAAATACAAAAGACCCACACATACACTAATCACAACCCTGACCACACGACCACATAAACAATAATTCACCCCAAACATACACACCACACAATACGAAATACTCCAACCCACATCACAAAACACCACAAATAAACAATTATACCACAACTACAAAAACCAAACGACACACCCCCGCTCCCCACGGACCCCCCGGCCACCGCACATACTACCCCCCAAGTCGTTCCGGCCCTAGTCCGCCGACAATCCTGTCCGCTCCCCCCTCCCGCTTCTCCCCCCACCCCGTCGTCCCCCCAACCGCCTTCCACCCACCGCCCCACCCCCACACCACAACAACTCCCACCCCCGCACCAGTCCTTCAATCCCCCACACTCTCCCCCACTGCTGAGTCCACCCACCCCACGCCCCCACAACCCCCACCTCCCACCCAGTCCACGCCCTTACCAAATCCCCCGCCCTCCACCCCCCCCCCTCCCCTTCTTCCATGAACACCAAACCGCCGCCCTCCCCTTGCAATTCCGCTTTCCGCCTTCCGACCCCACCTATAACCCCCAACTTTCAGCGCACCTCATCGCCACCCTACCCTCCAACTCGCCCCCCTACCTTCCCCTCCTCTCCCCTCCCCCACACCTCGACCGCCCCACCCCCCACCCCGCACCCCAACCCCCCTCCTACGCCCCAGCCCGTCCGCGGCCCAGCGCGTACTCACGCCTCCCGCGCGCCCTTTCCCTCCCCCGCCCCCCTCCGGGACTCCCCCCCCCTGCCCGTCCCCTCCCTCACACCCCTCCCACCCGACCCGACTCCCGATTCGCCTCGCACCCATAGCTCGCACACACTCCCCCCCGCGCCACCCCCCCCGCTCCCCCCTCTCCAGCTGCCCCCAAGCACCCCTTCCTAGCCCCCTCCCCGCCCCCCGCACCGGCCGCTCCGCCCTCCCCCCATCCCCTCACCCCCACACCCACCTAGCCCCACACCCCCTGCGAGGCCCCACAAACACCCTCCCCCACCCACCCCCACCCCGAATAAACAATCTCCCTACCACCACCCACAATACCAAAGTACCCCACAATCACACCGCGACCCCATAAACAAACAAATAATTCCCCCATCAAAGTTGGAAAAGAATCCCGGCTCACCGGGACAAGAAGGGATAGGGGCATCCAGACCCGAAAACATACATAATCACCGACCCCACCAAAGGACAAGACAACACGACAACATACAACTATCCACCACCAATACACCCCAAAAAAAGACACAATCGCCACCTACCAAGCACCGCACAAAACGCAATAAACCCTAACCTCCACAGCCAAACAAACTATAACAGATAAACCCCGGACAAAAGAAACAGAAACGAAGGTAAAACACACCCGATAAGACAACTAACCCCGGTTTGCCACACCCCTCCCGCCCCCCCAAGACCCCATCAACACCCCTCCTATCCCGCCACCACCCCACAAAACCACAAAACCCCACCCCTCAACCACACAACAACCCTGGCCAATAACACAACAGCAGATACTCCGCACCCACAAGCACCCGACATATCCCCGCCAAACACTGTCCCACCCCACCCCACTCCCGCCCGCACCCTCCCCCCCCCCCACACCCCACCAACCCCCCCGCCCATCCCATCCCCTGCCGAACCCCCCCCGCGACCTCAACCGCCCCCCAACCCAAACCCCCCCCCGCCCCCCCCCCCCAAAGAACACACATAACAACCCCCCCCCACCCCTCCCCCGGGTCTGCTCCCCCCGCCCCCCACCACCCCACACACAAGCTTCTACACCCCGCACCGCCCCCCACCTGCGCAGACCACCACCACACCTCCTCTACACTTTCCCCCCCCGTCCCCCCACCCCCCCTGTCTGACTCCTCTCCCCCGCGACTTCCCCCCTCCACCCCCCCACATACAACCTAACCCCCCTGCGCATACCCCACCCCCCCTGAACCATCACCCCCAGACCCCCCCTCCCTCCCAACCACATGACAATAACCCCCCAGCCCCGCCACTCGGCCGCGCTTGCCCCCCACAACCACAATACACCGTCCCCACCTCCGTAACGCACCCACCCAACCACACTCAACCCCCTCCCTTGCACGCCCACCCCCATACCAAACACCCTAGCCCCCCCCCCTCCCGCTCGCCGTTCACACCCAAACCCAAACCCGCCTCTCCCACATCCACGACCGGGGCCCACCCCCCACCACCCACTTCCTCCCAGAACCCCCCCCCCCCTACGCCCCCCCCCCCCACCTCCTCTCCTGCCCCAGGACCCCCACTAACGACACCACCCCCCAGGCGTCCCTCCTTCCCCCCGCCCGGACCACCCATCTCCCACCCGCCCACCCCACTACCCCCCCTCCCCCGGCCCACCCACCAAACACCCCCCCCCCCGCCTCATACGCGTCTTCAGCGCTTCCACCCCACCCCCACATCCCATCCCCCCCCTCCCTCCCCGCGCCCTGGCCCACGCTCGCCCTCCCACCCAGCTGCCCCACACCCCTCCCTCCTTCCCTGCCCTAAGCACCCACCCCCTCCTCACTCCCCCTACCTCCCCCGGCCACCTATACGGCCTCGACCGGCCCCCCTCCCCCCCTTCCCCCCTACACCCCCTACCCGGCACTCTGCCCTTCGCCCCGCCCCACCCTCACCCCCACCCACCCTTCCCCCCCCACTCCGACCAGCCCCCCCCCCCCACCCCCCCCACACCACCCACGACCCCCGTGCCCGCCCGCCCGCCCTCCGGCGGCGCGGTCCACACACCCACCCGCCCCCCCCCGCCGCCTTCCCCTCCCCCTACCCATGCCCCACCTCTCACCTCCCACCCCACCCCCACCCACCGCGACCCGCACCCTCGTTCCCCCTCCGCCCGTCCGCCGCCAACCAACCTCCGCCCGCCACCCCTTCCCCACCTCCCAACCCCGCCAACCCCACACTACCCCCCCCCACCCAGCCCGCACCATCGCCCCCCCCCCCAACCACCAAAACCCGCCCTCCGCCGAGCCCACACGCCCCAACAAACACCTAAACCCCCCCCACACCCACCCCCACATACACTATCCCCAACCGAACAGACGCCCCGGCACCCACACATAACCACATCCCCCACCAAAGCACGCACAAAACAAACATCCCACACCAAGACCACAATCTACACTATCACCTCAAGCCGCCCGACCTCCCACAACCAATACCCCCGCCCCCTCCCGTCCCCACTCCACGAAAAATACAAACAACCCCAACTGCCCCCCAGCACACAAAGACCAAATAAATCCCAACCATTCCCCCCACCCACAAAAACAAAAATCCTCCAACAATGCACCCCCAAAAACACTAATACGGACACCAAGTGACGCAGACCACGACTGAACAAACAACCACATACCCCCACGCGGCCGTCTCACGCCCCCCCGCCCCACCAAATCCCGAAGGTCACACAACTACATCATCCCCACCCTCGCCAACCCACATCACAAGATAACCCCCCACCCCGCACCCCACATACAAAATCCCCCCATCCACAGAAAACCCATACTCCCCACCCCCGCATACCATAACCGCCCCCAACGACCCCCCCACCCCATACAATATTCCCCATCCACTCTCAACAACGATCGACAATATCCACCACCTCCGACCCCCAACGATACAAATCACTTACCCCCCCCCCCTCACCCACAACCACATACTAATACAAGTCCCCCTAGCCCGCCCTTCACACCCACCCACAAACACCATCCGCCCATCGCATCCCGCTCGCCTCCTGCCACGTCCCCCCCCCCTGCGTAACCCACAAAACTCCCCCCTCCCCCCCACAAACACCCTCCCGTCCAAAAGGACACCCCGCGTCACCCACCCACCTCCCCCCAAATCACCATATTATCCCCCTCACACCGGCTCACCCCCCTACCATAACCCCCCACCCGATAACCGCAACACCCCGCGCAGCCACCCATGTCCAAAATCCCCCTCCACCACCATCCAAACGAAAAAGACCCCCTAACCGGCCACGTCGCCCCCCCCCACATCCCAGCCAATACCCCCATCTCACCCGCGCCCTCTGCCCCCCCCAACACACAGAGCTACCCCGACCCCGCGCTCACATCCAAATTCCCCGACGACCCACTCAGCACGTTCCAAAGAAATCCCCCTTTACCCCCTCACACCCCCGGGTCTCGACGCTCCCTCTCGCAACGCCCCTCCCAAATCCCCCCACCCACGCCCACCACCCTAATCCCCCCTCGCCACCCACACATAACCAAATATTCCCGCGCCTCACCACACACCCCACTCCAACCAGAAACCCATGCGTGTCACCCACGCTACCCCCTCCCGCACAAACCCAAAATCACTCCGCACCACCCTACACCCCCCCACCCCAATATTCTGACCACCAGTGCTCGCGACCTTAGCTAATAACAATCTTGATACGCTCTAACCGCGCGCCGTAGCCACCCTCCGCCCGTGGAATCACCGGCCCCTCCCCCAAACCACCATTGCCCTGCTATGATCTATTCACAAGCTCAAAATCAACCAGTTCTACACAAGTCCTTCCCACCTACCCGATCAGCCCACACCCCGACTGGCCCACCCCCGCCAGATGAACAAATACCCTTGTGCCACGCCACTCGCCACATCGGCTCCCTCAGTCCCCCATCCCCCCCCTCAACACTCCCACAACGCCTACCACCACCTCCCACCACCAGAGCCAACAACCTCCGCCTTCAAACCGAAACACCAATTCACCCCAACTCATACCCGCAAACTAGCTCCCCCGTTTTTTTGCTGAGCATGCTGGAAACCCTGGCCCATCCCGCCCGGTCTGCCCCCGCCTGTCCGCAACCATCCGCTGCATTCCCCACAGACCCTAAACCTCAGTTTCCCCCCTGTGCCTTTTTGTAATGTCATCTATCTTTTCTTCGGTGCCACCGCGTAGTTCCACCCGCTGCCATCCCACCGAGAACGAAACTCGAAACCACCGCTAACTGTGACAGTCACTGCAGCGACCCTCCCACGCCGCTGCTCCCCCATGACTGAAACGCGCCCCACCCCACACACATCAACTCCTCCGCTCACTATCCAGGGTCTCAACTCCCCCCATCGCCCCCATCTTACTTCACTATCCCCCCGACTTTCCCACTCCTCCCGTCCCAACTAGTCCCCTACACTTTCTCTTAAACCTAAACACGCACCCTCCCTCAACACATACTTCCAAACCTTCAGTCCGATACTTTCACAACACGACAGCGACTCTTCCCCTCACCCCCCACATTAACCTCACCCTTTGCCCCAGTCCGATCAAAACTCCTTCCCCCCCCCCTAACAAACTGAACGCATCCCCCAACCACACCGTCCCCCCGCCGAGAAGGATGTACTCTCACCACCCCCCAACAGAGACGGACATAACAATTACCCCCATGCCCACCCCCTCCTTCGAGAACAACCGTCCTCTGACCCTCGCATCACGTCACAGCAACTAAGTGCCTTGCATCTAAGCGCCTTGCGCTGCCACCTAGTCCCTACCCTTACAGAACTAACCGCTCTCTGACCCCCGTATCGCTAACGACTTCTTCTTCCCATGCCGTCTCCTTTCCCAACCTAAACTCACGATATCCCGTCCTACCTAATTCACCCTCCCGGCCAGCCTAAAATAGCAACAGTATGAATCTTTAAACTGTCCAGTTCCCGTTCCTTTAGAATATAAATAGTGTGACCAGCAGTACCCCCCCGAACCCAACATTAAACTTCATTATTCCAGTGGGCGGCCCCTACACGTATGAATTCGTAAGAGCGTCCCAACGCATTCTAACCTTGAAGTATTTAGAAAGTGCTACAAATTCCCGTCCTTATGTACGTCAAGGCCTACCAGACCTGTAGGGTAGTCCGGGGAAAATCAACAAGCGTCTCAAAATGAGCGATCCCCTTAAGAATTCAAATGCTAAATTCCTTTAAATGTAGTACCATGGCCAACCCCATAGCTAAGTCAAGAGAAGGCCCAACACCACTAAGTAGGTAAGAACATAAACGCTTACCCCCCCGATATGAAAGTAGTACCAATGAGCCCCACATCCTGACACAGGGTATCCAATGGTAAACCCCCTTGCAAAATACGGTGACCAGACATTGACCCCTTAAAGTAGGTGTATGTCAGAAAAACACTACACTCGCACGTACAGACAGAAAAAGCACCACCCAATGAATCCAGGTACCAAACTAGAGCGCCAACCAATAGAGTATACGTACCAGAAGAGAGCATCCTTGCTATTTCAGGAAGACTCCACATATTAGTAGCCATGTAGGGCACACCCCTTAGTTTAGTTACGGAGCTACTATCCCGCCCCCACCATGGTACGCCCCAGGCTGCCCCTGGGCACGCCCACGGCGCCCTAATACGCCCACCCCGGCATTGCTGCCTCACACTCCCCCCCAAGTCGGCAGCCAGATGTCCCCGTGGCAGCCCGTCCTCGCAACCGCAGCCCGCCGCCACCACAGGCGGCCCCTACTGCCCCGCCCCTTTCGCGCCCCCTTGTTCCGAGTTCCTCATCCGCCCACAGCCGTGAAGTCCTAGTGCCCCCCCTCAATCAAGTCACTCCCATCCCCACTCCTCTATACCGCCGCAGACCCGCTGCTCCCCCCCATACGTCAGCCAGACGTCACGCCCCTCCCCCCCCCCCTAATCACTACACAGATCCCCACGCCCCCAGTACTCCCCAGAGCCCCCTCACCCTGATAGCCCACGCCACCCCAATTATAGCCCCAGATAAAGCCCACCACCGCCCCCAACTTACTCCCCACTATGACCCCCAACAGCCAATCTGGCTCCCCATGGAAAGCCAGAGTCCAGCCCCCCACCGAAGACACCTATGAACGCCAGAACAAAGAGCCAGAACCGTTGACCCCACCAAGATCCTAGCAGCCACACTAAGTCACGTAGACCAGCCCTTCATAGTCAGATACAAGACTAAACCACGCCCAACACTCTGTACATTCAGAAACAAGCCCACCCTTGTACAAGCCATAGCCCCGCCTTTAGTAAGCCAGGATCCCCACCTGTCAGAGTGCAGCGCAGCACTCTAACCCTTGGAAAGTAGGCGTAGTTTAATAAAAAAAACAAACAACAACAAATCAACTACAACAAAAACATGGACTACCGGTCTAACCCGCACCAAGCAATCAATGCGCTGCCAAGAATGAACAAAAAATAAACAAGGGGTCACCAGCCGGCTCCGTACTGGGCCGCCTGCATAGGCGGCTGCGCACGAAAGTGACGTCACCGCGCGCCTACCGGTCACCAGTATGGGCCGGCTCCCGGCAGGCTGAAGGCCTAAGCGTTCAGCCTGTCACCGTGGAGATCAGCGGAGCGCACAGCCCCGGTAGGTGTGGGGAAATTTAGTCCCCAGCGTACCGGGCCGGACTCTGAGCGCGTCGGGACGCGTGTCCGTGCTCTCAAGGACCAGGAATGCGCGGAAAACGGCCCCGGGGAGCGAACGGCACTTCCCTCGGGCCACCAGCGGACTCGGGGGGACGCCACACCGGGGGAACCCCCGTACCCCCCGGCGGCCCAGTCCGAGCCTGAATGTAAGTTGGGCCCTTACGGGATATTGTAAGTCAGGTGTGGTGGGGGTATATTGGTATATTGGTGGTAGGGGGGCACATATTGTATATGGGCTGGAAAGGGGGGACTATTGTATGATGGTGTGGAGGGCAGGATATTTTATGTTGAGTGGAGGTCTATGTATGTTGGGTGGAGGGGGATATTGCTATGCACAGGGTGGAGGGACATATTTACAATGGGTGGAGGGGGATATTGTATGTCAGGGTGAGGGGGATAGTGTATGTGGTGGGAGGGATATCATGTATATGGGTGGAGGGATATTCTGTATGTTGGTGGAGGGGGATATTGACAGTGGGATGTGTGAGGGGACATATTGTATGTCTGGGTGTAGGGGGGATATGATCGGAGCTACTTAGCCCGTGACTCTATGATATGTAAGACTGACAAATGTGTGACACCTCTCAGCTATTGTACTACAAAAACATACAGTCTGTTTTCACACTGTATATGTGTTAAAATGGGCGCGATAATGCATCCGAGAGGCCTGTAATATTTTCATGAACAGTAGGGTGGGCCCCCTCAAGAATCAACCTCCCCTGTGGGGCCCCAGACCACCCAGTCACGACACTAGCTTATAAATACAGTCTAAATTGCCCTGACATTTGTGGTTTGGTGGTCTAATCAGGTCACTATGATAATTACCTACAAGATGGAGACTGGGACTATGGGACTGGATTTGGCCACCTGTGGTGACTCTGACTTAAACATGAACTTGACATTCTGCCTTACCTGTCACCCACTCCTAATGTTAAGTCTAAAAATATCTCCTTGTAGACAAAAAAGTAAATTAGCATCTTGTGCTGCTCTTAGGTGTGCTGGGTTGGAGGGGCACACTTCAATACACAGACGTCCTGGCATGAGACCACTACACAACAGGACATCAAGGTGACAATAGACACCATGGGTGAACAGAGGTAAGGAGTAAAGACACCTATCGCAACACAACGCACAGTGTGTTAGCCAAGTGTCTTCTTCATTACAGACGAGCGTGCCAAACTGCAAAAATCCACACCCTCTCTAAGGGCCGACATTTCCCGTGCTGACACCCTGACAAAAATGTGACACACACACTTTAGAAATTCTCCTGTACATCATTCTGGGAATAATTAACAACACAGGCTCTCCATTAATAGCACTGCGTTGTGTGTAACTCTAGGTGATCTTGCCCCAAATAGTCAGCATTCTCATTTAAACTAATAGGATTGCCTAGTAAAAGAACACAGGTTCCCTATTCTGGAGCCTTTATCAGTTAAGCAGCAGTAGAGAACAAAAAGTGTCCTTCAACTCTGGAAGAGCACACATTGTCGAAACTGGATGCATGGGTCCACCAGTTGAGAGGATACTAGGGCTCGTTCAACGACTTATTTCGCAACGGATTTACAGCCGTAATTTTTACGGCCGCACACATCCCCCGTCTGTGAAATCAGTTACAAACCAAGTAACTGGCCATACTAATATTGGTTTTTAATGGGAAATACGAGTCATCGATCAGACGACACCTATTCTCCGTGCCGGATTGCAGGTCCGGGCAATCCTCGTGGAAAGACAAATAGTGCATGTCACATATTTCCAGACAGGATTCACCCATATATGAATGTGGGATTGAAACATTCCGTTGGGAAATCAGTGCCAATACGTGCCACACTTAGTGACACTTATATATTGCAAAACTGCATTTGCAACTGATTTCGTGAACATATTTACAGTCGGAAATTCCGACTTGAATCAGTTTCTACAATCAGCCGTGTGAACATTAGCCTAGGCCCACCAGCTGGAGATGAATACTCCTTGAGCACGCCCACCAGAGTATTCGATTCTTGGGGCCCTCCAGTTGGAGCCTGATCTTGGAGCCCACCAGGTGGAGTTTTGATTGACAGGACCCACCATAAGTTGATTCTTGGGAGCCCACGCATGCAGTTGATCTTTGTTGCACACACCAGTGTTAGGTTGACTTCTTGGGCCCACCCCCAGTGGACGTGATCTTGGGGCCCACCAGTTAGGTGATTCTTGGAGCCACCAGTGGACATAGCACACTTGTGCCACCAGTGGAAGTTTGATTCTTGGTGGCCACCAAGTGGAGTCTGATCTTTGGTGCCACTATGGAGTTGATTCTTGGGGGCCCACCAGTGGAGTTTTGATTCTTGGGGGGGCCACAAGTGGAGTTGATGCTATGGGTCCCAACCAGTGGTAGATTAATCTTGGGCCCACCAGGTTGAGGATGATTCTTGGGCCCCTATCAGTAGACTTGATGTTTGAGCGCGCAGAAGGCCCAACAGACTGAGTTGATTCTTGTGGCCCAGACAGTGGAGATGATTCCTTGGGCCTACAGTGGATTGATTCTTTGGTCCCACTAGTGGAGTTGATTCTTGTACACCCACTAGTGGAAGTGATTCTTGGGGCCCTCTAGTAGAGGCTGATTCTTGCGGTCCACCAGAGGGTCATTCTTCGGGGCCCACCAGTGGAGTTGATCACTTGGGCCCCAGCAGGTGGAGATGATTCTTGGGACAATACCAGTGGATTTGATTCTTTGGCCCACTTTGGAGGTGTTCTTGGGACCCACTAGTGGAGTTTGATCCTGGGGACCCTCTAGACTAGAGCTGATTCTTGGGTCCACCATAGGTTGATTCTTGGGGTGCCCACCATGGAAGTTGTGATTTCTTTGAGCCCACCAATGGAGTTGATTGAGGAGCCCACCAGTAGAGTTGATTCTTAGGGCCAACCAGTTGATGCTTGATTCTTGGGGCCATAGAAGCACCAGTGGGGTGATTTTTGAGATACACCAGTGAAGCTTATCCTTGGACCCACCAGTGGACACTTGATTCTGGGGGCCAACCATGGAGTTGATTCTTGGGGCCCACCAGTGGAGAGGATTCTGGGCGCCCACCAGCAGATGATTCTTGGAGCCCATCAGTGGAGTAGATTCTTGGGCCCAACAGTGGATTGAAATTTCCTTTGGGCCCAGAGTTAGTTGACATTTTTGGGCCCACCAGTGGAGTTTATTCTTGGAGCCCACCAGTAGAGTTGACACATCTTGGGGCCCACCAGTGATTGATTCATGGGTCTCACCTGTGGAGTTTGATTCATTGGAGCCCACCATACAAGTTGATTCTTGGACCCATCAGTGCTGTTGTTTCTGTGGCCCACCAATGGAGTTGATTCTTGGTCTCACCAGATGGAGTTGATTCCTTGGAGACCCACCATGGAGTTTGATTGATGCACGAGCCCACCAGTAGAGTTGAATTCTTGGAGCCCACCAGCACTTGATTTATTGGTGCCCACCAGTGAGTCTTGATTTCTTGGAGCCCACCAGGTGGAGTATGAATCTTGGAGCCCACCATGGAGTTCATTCTTGGAGCCCACCCCATGAGTTGATTCTGAGCCCACCGGTGCAGTTGGTTCTTGACGGCCGACTAGTGGAGTTAGATCATTTCTTATCTCCTGCTTGTGTACACAACGCTTCTCTAGATAACCAACCACCTCTCTACTGGTGGTATAAACAGTCAAACTTTTATGAAGTGGCTTTCAGATTCAACCGACCTACGTTTGCGAGTGCAGGAGCGCACCCTTGTTCACGGTAAACCAAGGGAAACCACAAGCTACCTCTCAGCAGTGGTAATACTGTCACTAGCTGTACACAACCATTCACAACCTAACCAGGATTTGGGATCCTGACAAGCTGACTGTAAACAAAAAGTATTCTTTAAAAGTGCATTAGAACATCCCCCAAACAACTCCTTTCCATAAACCCTGGCAAGATATTTGATGCAACAATGTCTTATACAGGTCACCACCATTTCATTTGAATGGGTTTTGTATAACACTGATTTCCTCTGATGAACATATCACTCTCACACCATCTTTCACATAGGGGAGAAATAGCTTAGTACATAACTGGAACATTTCACAGCAGCATGCAGAACAGCGGCAGTACCATACATGAAGACATTTGCTCCAGGCAAAAATTAGTGCAAAACAACCACACACACTCCTACTATCCATCATGTTGTGGGTGATTGCTAGTAATTAAGTCACACTTAGATAAGGCTAGATACACAGGTGCCGTAACAAATGGTTACCTTGACGGCATTTACCAACCAAATTGAGACACCTATTATTAATCAAAATGACCAAGTTGAGTCTATCTTACTCCAAGTCCCAAACCCAACATCCTAACACCCCTCTTGCAGTCCCCGTTACCACAGGGCGACCAGCAGTCACCTCCCTTAAAGGAATACAGTCGAATTGCCCTGACATTGGTTTGAAGGTCTAACTCAGGTCACACTGTGTTTTACCTACAAGGATGGAGTGGGGACTATGTGACATATTGTCCCTCATGTGACACTGACTTAAAATATTGCGAACTTGTTAATGGTCCTTCTTCGCCTCCCTATGTTTAAGTCTAAAAAAAATCTCCTTGGTTAGAACAAGTAAATTAAAGCATCTTTTGCCTGGCTCTTGGTGTCTGTAGGGTGGAGGGGCACACTTCATACACAGACTCCTGGCATGAGACCCTCAACCATACAATCCCGGTGACAAATGACACACACCATGGTGTGAGCATGAGGTAAGCTAGGTAAAGACCCTCGCTACGCACGCACAAACGTGTTTAGCCAAGTGTCTTCTTCATTACAGAAAAACAGCTGCCAATCTGGACAAAATCACACCCAGTCCTACATGGTCTCACTCCCGTGCGACACCCTGCAAATCGACGTGAGAACTCTTTAGGAAAATTCTCCCTGGAACATCCGGACAATGCAGATAATCCAGAGTGCATTAAAACGTAAATACACACAATTGCCTGGATAAAATCGAGGTGTTCCCCTATTCAGGACCTCCTATCTGTTAACCAGAAGTACAGAAATAACAAAAAGTCGTCTTTCCACTCCTAGACAACCAGCATCAGTTAAGTTCTTGGGGGCCATCATGAATTGAGTCCTTGGCCCACAAGTGGAGATGAATCTAGGCCCACTATGGAGGTGATTCTTGACATAAGGCCCACACAGTGAGTTGATTCTTGGGGCCCAACAGTCTGGAGATGATTCTTGGCGGGTCCCAATCAATGAGTTGATTCTTGTGACACCTACCAGTGGACCATGATTCTTGGGGCGCACAGTCAGAGTTGATTCTTGGGGCCACCAGTGGAGTTGATTCTTGGGGCCCACCAGTGGAGTTGATTCTTGGGGCCCACCAGTCACGGAGATATTCTTGCTGGGTCAACCAATGGAGGTTGATTCCTGGGCCCACACCAGGAGAGATGATATCTTGGGGCCACCAGTGAGTCGATTCTTGAATTCACAGCAGTAAAGTTGATTCTTGAGGCCCACTCTACAGCTACTGTACTTGACTGCACATACTATAAATGCCACCAATGGTCTTTTCTGCCTCTCTTTCTCTGCTTTTCTCATTAAAGCAGTCCAGGCCACAATTCATTTGACTACCATGTCCCCCAGGAGCCCGCCAACGCCACCCCAGGGATTTACCTTCCCTACGCTCCCGCTGTGTGCCATCCAACCCTGCCAGCACCTTCCATGTATTATGTGACAACACTCTACTGATTCCCAAGCCACTCTATGTAATTTCTTACTTTCCCCCGGTGAACCCGCACACTGCTTGCTAAGTTTCTCCTTAGCTGATCACTCTTTTTCTTGACATTAACCATTACCTAAAGAAATCATTGGCATGTAATAAATGATGTCATATTCCACTCACTTTATAAAATTGGAAAAACCCCATTAAAGGTGGTTTCTCCCAACTCAAGTACTTATGGCACATCAATAGGATGGGTGGCACCCTGGGATTATATGAACTATCTTGAGAAAGTCTCAGAACAGAGAGGTTGCCTATGCATGTGCCAAGCACTCCCCATTACTGTTCTATAGTGTATTAAAAACCTCATTGAACAGGCAAAATTATCTGAAAAAAAATGAAACCCCATTAAGGAATCTTGCTATTATTATTATTGGGATGAGAGACCCCTTGACATTAGCAACAATTCTGACCACGTTTTTTGCATACTCACAAGGCATTCATGTGAAAGGAGCTGGGAAGCACTCACTGCGCCCTCTATAAGTTGTAAACCAACCCATTTACTTCTGATTCACTGAATCTTTGAGAAGCAAAAAGCAGAATAATTGTCCAAGCCAAAATCGCGTCAACTACAATACGCGTTTTTTCGGGCGGTTTTGCCCTCATCAGTGGTAGAGTAAGCGATATAGTAACGCCAAAAGGCATTCAAAAACACTACACACCTTACTGGTGCTCTCCATAAGGCTAGAGATGTTTCCCCTTCTCTCATTTTTTTGCAAGTCAGGTACACTTTTTTCCCATTGAAGCGGTTGTGGAACATTTCAACTTACCCAATAAGCAGCGCGATCTAAAAGTCACCATGAAGCCCCCCTCCCAGCTATATGCAAGACTTTTACATGTCTTTTTTGGGATCATAAAATCAATCAACCAACAATCAAACAGTAACAGCTGTCTTCAGATTGTAAGCTATGAGCTGTCCTTCTCTCCTTTAGTCCCGTGTTTAATGCGTTCCATGATTACGAATTGTTACAGAAATAGTCAGTGTTATATGGGTAATGTCCTTGGTAGTAACACACAGAGCAGTCAGTGCAGGCCGCAGATCGCCTGTAAAAGTTTATAATCTCGACATAATACCTTACCCATTTTTTTTAAAACCCCGCCTATGATATAAAACATCAGAATCCAGTACAAGGACATGCAGTCAGCCAGTGCGCAAGGCAGCCGAGCGCTGGAGTGTGTCGGATGGCCTGAGAACAATGTCACGCAGATGGCCCTCTATGGAAATGATTACGTAAGTTTACTGCATCACTAAGATGATTGACACCCAACTGGCGACCATCAATCTGACCTTCTGTAGAAGAGGCAGACCTACATCCTTCTCAGAAAGAGTAAGTGCCTGCATTCCAGATGATTAAGAGATAGATATATATATATGATAGATAGATAGATAGATAGATAGATAAGATAGATAGATAGATAGATAGATATGAGATGATTATGAGATGAGATATGCAGATAGATTAGATTAATAGAATAGATAGATAGATATGAAGATAGATATACTAATAGGATAGATAGATAGATATGGGGTTAGATAAATAGATGCATAGGTAGGTAGATAAAGATAGATAAACAATAGACAAAATATAGACAGACAGTATAAGGGATAAGATAGATAGATACACGAGTAGAACTGGGATAGATAGATAGATAGATAGATCTGAGATAGATATGGGATAGATAGATAGTAGATAGATTTGAGATAGATATGGGATAGATAGATAGTTAAATAGATAGATAGATTTAAAAAAAAGCCTTGCATGGTTGAATAAAGCACTGTTTTTCACTTTTTTACCTGAATTGGAGTGCTGTAGATTTTTCTATTTTGTACCATTGTTGGTTTTTGGTCTAATACCCTTCTGCTTGCACCCTTTTATTACCCTCTTTTGAGTGCTACATTTATTTCATTATCGATAGATAGATACTAGATAGATAGATCGATAGATAGATAGATATATAGATATATAGATAGATAGATAGATAGACAGATGAATAGATATGGGATGGATAGATAAGAGACAGATAAATTAATAAATAAAAAGATGATATGGATAAAACAGATAGATATAGGGATAAATAGATGTAGAGATGATAGATAGATGATAACAGAGACAGATAAGGAGATAGATAAATCAATAGATAAAAACATAGATATGGGATAAGCTCAATCAAATCAATAGATAGATATTGAGCTAGATGGATTTAGCTAAATGGTTAGATAGACAAATAGATAACAGCTAGATAAATAGATAAATAAAAAGATGGATGATTAATAGAGACTGTACCCAAAAAAGAAATAGAGTATAACTACCGTAACTATATCATTATACCATTTATACAAATATAATTCTATTATCACCATACACATAAGTTTACAGTTTATGTTTTAGGTTAAGAAGATATATATAGATTCTATAAAAACCTCCTATAGTAAATCTGCATCGTCAGTGGCGCATGTGGTTACCCTAATACAGCCATAAAGTTTAGATCATAGAATTCTATCTGCCGGGAGTCACCACTAGTGGGAAACCAGGAGCTTACCCATACAAAAGTATTATTCAGAGCAGTAGGGGCTGTCTTGAGTAAGGGTTCCTGTAATGGTGGCTGCAGACAGGCCAAAAAATTATGAAGCTTCAGCCCTCTATAAAAATATATTTTGGAATTCTGCATACTATTTTTACATGCACGTTTTAGGCTTTAGCATCAAGTTTCTGCATTTCAGGATGTATGCTTTGCATGTGTTTTTTAATCCATCCTGAGAATCAGAGATTCCTCTACACATGGGTTGCAGCCTGTTTTGACACTTCGTTGGCCATCAACCAAGTCCTGTTAGCATTTCCTCTTTCTCAATTCAATTTCTCTAAAATGTAGTAAGGTTTTCCATGGACCATAAATCTCTGGAATGTCACTTTATTTTCTTACGATCATCCTCATCCCAAAAGATCCACAAAACTAATATAATGAAGTCAAGCAAAACAACAAGCACCAATATATAGCTAGGTTTATTGCCAAGGTGGAGAAAAGCACTGGGACATGTATACAAGAGATGGGCGGGAAGAACCGGGCAACAGGGTTCATAAAGCCTTTAAAAT
>JAODAL010059673.1:0-21345 GCA_025379985.1 Phyllomedusa bahiana
CGGGGGCAAGGTGCCGTGCACGGACGTGCCTGCGCTCTTGTCCCTCAGCCGTCTGCGCTGTTCAAAACAGCTGATGTCGGTCTGTTCGCCGGCGGGCGCGGGGAGCCGATGCGCTTCACGTCCACATGCGCTGGCGCCGGAACCGGAACTCTCGAAATACTGGTGGTTAACGCTCCTGTTACACCCAGGTGCCCTTTATCTTGGCATTCTTTTTCTCATTTTACTCAACGTGCTGGAGGAAATTGTCTCTGTACTTTGTTCTCTGTCCGTGCTCCATACTCCATGTCCTCTGAATAACCTACATCTGGTCAAGTTTTCCTGTACCTCCCTTGTACAATTCAGAGGAATTTTTTAACAGCTATTTTGTACATGCAAGTTTTTTAGTACTTTAATTCTAGAAAACACATTTTTTAAAATAGAATGGAATCCCACCATGTCTTTGTTTCTCTTTTTTTCATTGTATTAAATGGGTTGTCTCAATACAGGGATTGATAGCTATGTTAAAGATCTTGCAAAAACAAGTCATTTTGCAATATGTGTCCATTAACAGTGTCCTACCTATTCCTGTTTCTGACAGCACCATCACCCTTGAGCCACTCTTGACAATTGTGAAGAACAAATGTCTGTTAGAAACAACATTTTTTAGAAATAGACCTGTAGTATAGCTGCATGTCACAGCAAAATGCCCAAAATTCAAAGCATGACCCTTGAGCCCATTGGTCAATTTGAAGAACAAATGTCTATTAGAAAATCATTTTTAGAATAGGACCTGTAGTATAGCTGCATGTCACAGCAAAATGCCCCCAAAAATTCAAAGCATGACCCTTGAGCCACTTTGGTCAATTGTGAAGAACAAATGTCTGTTAGAAACAACATTTTTTTTTATAATAGGACCTGTAGTATTGCTGCATTTCAAAGCAGCATGACCCAAAAAATTTAAAAATATTACTTCTCAGCCAATATTAAAAATGTGAGGGAAGAAAATGCCATTAGAAGCACATTTTCTTTACAAAGGACCATGATTATTGTTGTATCTCACAGCTACATGACCCCAAAAAATTATAAATATTACTTCTCAGCCACTATTAAAAATTGTGAGGGAGAAATGCCACTTCCTGTCTCTGATGTTGTTCCACCGTGACATTTGGGGAACGTGAAGCAGACGCAACAGATGTCTCCAGTTGATCAATCAGCAAGGTCTCCATTTCCTGCATTTTACTCTCTTTTGGGGTGGGTGGAAGGAAAGTGCTGATTTTTGTTTTGTACCGGGTATCCAGGAGGGTGGCCACCCAGTAACTGTTGTTCATTTTGATGGCCTTAATGCGAGGATCATGTTGGAGGAAATGGAGCATCCAAGCACTCATGTGAGAGATGGAGCCTTGATTTCCCAAGCCTCTGGGTCGAGGGGCACTAGCAAACTGATCTTCCTCATCTTCCTCCTCCGCCTCAAATTCGCGCCAACCTCTTTCCAAGGCAGGGACGTCGGTAACATCGGTGTCTAGGAATACCTCCTCCTCCTCCTCCGCTGCCTCCGACACAGCTTCAACACAGCCCTGACTTGCCTGAGATGATGCACCCTGAGAGCTGATGCGCCACCTTGCACTAGCCCTGGACCCCGAACCACTGCCTAATGAAGACCGATGAAATTGTGAAACTGTCGGGCCTTGTGGATTTGATGGAGAGAAAGGCTCCGTGTCCGCATCTGTGTCCGTCTCCTCCTCCGTCGCTGGCGGGACCTGTTGTTTCAGAGTGTCCAACGATCGTTCCAGAACTAAGATCACCACAATGCTCATGCTGACAAGGGCATTGTCCGCACTGAACATTTTGGTGGCTTCTTCAAAACTGGCAAGGATGGTGCAGAGCTCTTTCACCTGCCTCCACTCTCGGTGGTTCAACACCCCAAGGTCTGTACCGCTGCTTGTCAGGCCATGTGTCACTTCGTACTGCATAATGCATTGCGCTGCTGCCACAATCGCTGGAGCATGTGGAGGGTGGAATTCCAGCGTGTTGCCACGTCAACAATGAGACGGTTGACGGGGAGGCCGAGCTGACGCTGCAACGCAGCCAGGCGGGACGAAGCAGGGTGCGAACGGCGGAAGTGCGAACTCAGACCTCGAGCCTTCTTCAGCAGGCAGTCCAGACCCGGGTAGCTCTTTAGAAATTTCTGGCGACAAGGTTCATGACATGTGCCAGGCAAGGGATGTGCTCCAGCCTACCGATCTTAAGGGCGGCCAGCAGATTTCGCCCGTTATCGCACACCACCTTGCCTGGCACAAGGTTCTTGTCACCCAGCCAGCGCTCGGTCTCGTTGCTTAGAGCCGTCCACAGCTCCTGACCTGTGTGTGGATGGTCTCCAAGGCAGATTAATTTCAACACGGCCTGGTGTCTCTGGGCACGTGATGCCACCAGAGGACCTTGGGAGAAAGAGCCCTGCACCATCCCTGCGGTTTTGAAGAGCGTGCGCCGAGCCTGAGAGCCACCGCCCCCCCAAGACATCCCCCCCAGCTCCCCCCTTTGAGTTCACTGAATATAGCGGCTTGGCCGTGTTTTACTAGCCCATGTGTCGGGGGGTTAAAAGGACTTTTTCCGGACACAGATGAGACAACCCCTTTGAAATTTTAGAGAATGGCTGCCGGGGCAGGGACGGCTTTCTGACAAAAAAATCCCTCCGGGAAAATCTGGTATTGAGGGCAGGCGGGGGGCCATATGTGGCGGAACCCCTCTGTGTCCACCAAGGGGGGAAAGCAACTTTTCCCAAAGGGCCAAAAGCCTGGCAATCCCGACAATCAGGCTTTGTTTTGGGGATGTTTGGGTTAAAGTTTTTCTTCTGCCCCAAACCGGAAACAGAAGGGGGCTGCTAACGGGCCGCGTATGGCTGCGGGGTCGTCAAATGGGGGAAGGGGAGAAGGGGTGGGATGGGTCCTTGGTGTGTGGTACTGGGGGCGACGTGGGGGGCTGAAGGGGAGGTGACCCCTGATCATGACTTGAGGACGGGCAGCTGAGGAACGCTTGGTGGGGCGGGGGGGAGGAGGGGGGGGAAAAAAGGGTGTGCAGTGGTTGAGCCCGGGCATGGGTCGGTTTTTTGGGGGGGCCAAGTGTTGCTCCATTTAAAACCCACTTTGTTGCATGTGACTAACATTTTAAAAGGTGGTTAACCACTTAAGGTTTTTTTGCCTCTACTTATCGTTTAAAGGGCAAAAGGGGGGGGAAATAGAAATCGCGGGTGAATCAGAGGCTTGCCAAAAAAGGCCCGGGCGAGAGGGTCCTGGACCTTTTTGCGGCGAAAAAGCAGAGGGGGGGTTTGGCGCGCCCTGGCGGCGAATCAATCAGGGGACTTCTGCGACCCGCCCTCTCCCCTTTTTTTTGGGCGGACCCGTATTTACATTACCCCCACGTCTTTATCGTCCACTATAAAAACGTCAACAAGAAAATTTCTGCGGAAAAAAGACCAGGATGGATCCCAATGTGTCATCATCTCATCATCCCCACAGGTACTTGGTCGTCCTGTTTCTCATCCAGAAAGTGCGGGGCACAAAAAGGGGCACTGAAAAGGCTTTGCCGACCCCCAGGGAATTTTTGCGTTTGGGACCGGCCCCTCACCCCCTGAGGGGCATCATAACTGGGGCAGAGCAGACTAAATCACCTCTTATCTTTAACATCCTTCTGACCCCAACCGCATTTTTTCATCAAAGAGGTCTTCAGAAATGGGTTTATCCACAGGGGTGGGTACCGAGTTGAATTGGGCTGTTCTGTTGGGGGAGCTGATGATGCTGTTGACGACATTTTTTGGGGGTGACGCGAGGACGAGGATAAACGTAGATGCGGGTTTTGCATTAACCCCGAAGGACAGATTTGGGGACGAGTTCGTTACTTAGATTTACAGGGCCCTGACCCACGATACAGGCCTGACGGTCCTCAATGCGATCCGCTGGCTGCGTTTGTCCGCAGCACTGGAAGGACACCTTCTCTCTACCTCTACCTCCCGGCTACCCCCCTCTTTGCTCCTTACCCCGCATTTCCTCCATGTTTTAAAAAAAAAAAATTTGAAAGGTATGGAATAGTTTTGGAAAAAACCCCTTTATTAAAAGACGGGAAATCACACTATTTCAAAACCCTTAATCAAAACAAAATTGCTGGATTCAAATTTAACTGAAGGTGTCTATCAACAAATCTACGGGGAAAATCCAAAAAAACTATTTGTTATCTTTTGGTATAATAAAGGTATTTTTTGACCTTTCAATTCACCCGGGTATTAAGAATTGGTTTTAAGATCATTTGATGCTGCTCAATGAACAGTGGGTGGGTGGCAAAATAAAAAAAACACGTAAAATGTTATGTTTTGATATAATAAACGGTATTTTTTGCACCTTTCAATTTACCCGTGGGAATAAAAATTGCTGTTTTAAATTTTACTAGATCTGCGTCAAAGAACATGCTGGGTGCGCAAAAGTAAAAAACACGTAAAATGTTATGTTTTTGATATAAAAACGGGATTTTTGCACCCCTCAATTCACCGTGGTGAATAAAAATTCGTTTTAAGATTTTAGTAATGCTCGTCAATGAACATGCTGGGTGGAAATATCAAAAACACGTAATGTTAGTTTTTGATATAATAAACGGAATTTTTGCACCTTTCAAATTCCCCTTGGTAAATAAGAATTGCTGTTTTAAAAGATTTCAGAGCTGCGTCAAATGAACATGGGGGTGTGCAAAATTCAAAAAACACGTCTGTTAGTTTTGTTTAAAATAAAGGGTTTTTTTTGCACCTTTAATTCCCCTGGGGTGAATAAGAATTGCTGTTTTAAGTTTAGTAGATGCTGCGTCAATAAACTGCTGGTGTGCAAAAGTCAAAAACACGTAACTGTATTTTTGATATAATAAACGATTTTTTGCCCTTTTTAATTAAACCCGGGTGAATTAGAATTGCGTTTAATTTCGTAATTCCCGTCAATGAACATGCTGGGTGTAAAAGTAAAAAAACACGTAACTGTTATTTTTTTGATTTTTTAAACGGTATTTTTTGCACCTTTCAATTCCTTGTGAATATGAATTGCTGTTTTTAAGATTTAGAATCTGTTCAATGAACAGGCTGGTGCGCAAAAGTCAAAAAACACGCAACTGTGATTTTTCTACGATACACGGATTTTTGGCAACAAAAAACCCTGTGCGACTACAAGATTGCGGGTTTGTAATTTAAGTGCAAGGGGAATATAAACAGTCAAGGGTGTAATGGGAAAAAGAACACCTATCTGAAAGTATACTGAAAAAAAAGGGAGATTTTGCAGCTAACAAAGGACCTCGTTACTAGAAATGATGTTTATCCAATATAAGTTCAGGTTTGCCCAATACCCAAAAATATTTCAATACAAACTGTTAATAAAAAGTATTCCCTCCCCAATTCAACAATCTTGGTAACTTACCATGTTCTTTATAGATAGAGCTTGTCTGTGTTCGCCCGGGGGGGCCTCCCCCCCCCTCCCACCCCCGGAAATTTCAGCGGAGTGCTGCTTAAAATTCTCTACTAACAATAAAATTTTTCAAATCCTAATCTATCAAAATTGGGAAGGATCACAAAATAGAAAGGGGTTTCTGTGCAGAAAAAGCAAATTTTCGCTGAGCTTTTTTGGGCCACAGGCAAGCGCAGGTCCATCCCTATGAAACGCTGAGAGACACTGAGGCGAAAAAAAAACGCTTTTTAATTAAAAACGGGCATGTTTTTTTTTCACCCAAATTGAAACCATACACACCCTCATGACGTCGCACACACACTCCCCCTGCTCTATTCTTAATCTCATTTGCTCGCCGCCAAAATTACAGGAAGCGCCGAAAAAGCGCGATTTTAATAGAAATGAAAAAGATTTAACCTTAATTATCGCAGATCTGGAAATTTCATCACCATAAAAACCTTTGCCGTTTCAATTTTTGCGATAAAAACGTCAACACTAGTGAACACTGGGGTTGACAAGCCAAAGGGGGAACCCGGGCTATTTGAGACAGTCACGCCTTTTTGCCGCTTTCACAAGAGGTTTGCCATTGATTTGGAGGGGAATCAAGGGGGGCTTCCGTAGTCAGCTTTTCCCCAATGCAGGCAAACTTTACACCGATGGGGGTCTCAATATTATTTTGGAGGGTAATCGGGCAAACATTTTTTAGTGCGGACACAACAAATTTTCCTCTATTGTTGGGCAAGTTCTGCTGACGAAGCGTTTTAATGGCCCGGCAGCTTTCCTATGTGGGAGGAAGCAGATGACAAAGACGATGCAAAGCATTTAACAGTTCAAGAAAACATGGCGTAAAAATTCTTGAAACACCGAAACTCATTATTCCCTGAGCCTAGTAACAAAAACACCTTGCGTGGAAAATTTACGATCACCCAATTGGAGGGTGGGCCCCCATGCCTAATTGGGGAAGGGGTTACCATACCGGGCGGGGTTAAACGTAATTTTACTTTCCCAGTGGACTCAACACACAAATTCCCAATGTTCCTAAATTGTGCCTTGAATTTGGGGGTCACTTGGGGAACCAGTGTCACTAGGGCTTCAAGAGGAACACCGTTGCCCCATAATTACGCGGACATTTCGAGAAAAAAACCTAAAATCCACGTGGTTGTCCTTCGGGGGCCCTTGGGTTACCTCCCGGGGGGGGCCCTGGGTTTTAAAACTAAAAAGCACAAAACTTGCTGCCCCAGACGACGGCAATAGGTGCATAGGGACATTGACGCCTTTCAGGGGAGGCCTAGGTTTTTGGACAGCGAGAGGGGGGCTCCGGAAAAATTTTCCTACTTACAGATGATCACGGGAAGGGGTAGAAGATTGTCCCCTTAACTCCTTAGATTTTACAAAGAAGTCCATTACTGGCAAGTGCTCGGGATGACAGGTACTAACGTGTAAATTCTGTACATTGAGTACTTGCTTTGGGCAAACAAAAGGTAGTGATAAGTAACAGGAATTCTTCCGCGGGTCTGAAGCGTACAGGGTGATCGTTTTATAATCGTGGGGCAAAAGTTTGAATCGAAATTTACAGGGGTGGGATTCTGGGTTGCAGCATGCGTAATTTTGTTTAATATTATCTAGATCCACTCCTGAATGAATGGGTCAGGGCATGATTTATGCGTCACAGCTAGGGATTTTTGGGGTTAACTTGTTGCAAGTCTTATGCGGACGAGTGCACGGCTATCTTTAAAGTCCACCCGGTCCCCGGGGCGTCTGTCTAGAACTTTAAAAAAACCTTGTAGGGACTGTACTTCAAATTCTTTGCGCAGGCAGGTTAGGACGTTTCACGCTGGGTTTTTCAGTGTCCGGCCCAAAAGGTACAAACTTCGCAGTGGACCCCAGTTTCCTAAAGCAAATGAACTGCTGATTAGGGGAAAAGCAAGACAAGTTTAAGAGTCGGAGTAGTTTCCTTTAAACCCTGCAAAGGGTTTTTGGGTCTCCGTTAAAGCTTTGGGGGAAATAAAAGGGGCCCAAAAAAAAAATGGCATGCCCTGGCGACTATGGGGCAGAAACATTTGGGAGAAAAGGGGGGGCTGCAAGCCCATATAGCATTATTACTTTCAGAGACATAGTAACAAAAATGGTACCCTGTCCCTTTTAAAAAAAAAAAAATTGTGGCCGTCACTTTAAGAAAAAGAAAACCCCGGTATGAGCAGCAAAAAACTCTATATCACCCCCTCTTTAGAATACACTGGACAAAAATAGGAAAAATTTAACTTACGGGGGGTGATCAGCAGGGGCTGGATGGAAACTGAAATGCAGGGTTTTTGCAAAGGGTTTTAAGAGGACTGGGAGGGAAAGGGGGCAGGCGGGGGTGGACAAAAATTAAAGCCAGGCCGCGCCGATTTCCAAAAATGGCGGCGTCCTTCCTTTTTACAGCAATATTTTTTCTTTTAAGATGCAGAGGTGCAAGTTGAAGAGTTTGGGGGCGAAGCCCGAGGCAGTGTGTGCGCGGAAGGCATCATGGGCATAATCCCTTGTATGCCCCCCAAGGGAAGGGAGCGACAGTAAAATGGGGCAAAGAACAACAACAGCTGGGAAAATCAGCAGTATAAACACGTAAGCAGGGCTTCAAAGCTCCCCCACTTTATGAAGCAGGCCCCAACCAAATTGTACAGTTTGTAGTCTTTAATTTTTTGGGGTTTCCAGGCAAGCGGGACTTTTAGTTCCACAAAATCGAAAGAACACAGAGGTCATAAATCCTGTTCGTTTTACGCCACTTTTTGACAAGCCGGTGACTGGGCGAGGGCCTTTTAAAAGGTTGTCAGGGGGATGGTATGGCACGAGGGTATATGGGGGGGGCCCTTTTTTCCAGGCCCCCGCCACCGCAAAACTTCCCCCCTCCCCAACCCCACACAACGCCCAACTAGACGTCAATTTCAAACGTAGGTTGAGGGTAACAGTTTTTTTACTACAAGCTGGAAAAAGTTGGGAAATACAAGTAATACTGGTACGTCCCCTTTTTTGGGGGGAGGCCAAAGGGAAAAAACAGCTTTGTTAAGGAGCAATAGGGGGTATTGAGTCTTTGGGGCTGTATGAGCCGTTTGTACTGGGGAGAGATGCGGTAAGCCTGCAAGTAGAGTTTTAGAATCTTTGGACTTGGGGAAATTGTAGGTGGAAAGAAAAGTTACAGACCTGATCCAGAGGGGTGAGACCTACAGCTAAGGGCACAGGTCAGAAACTAAGGAAAACTTTTGACCCCGGGAAAAAATTTAAGCTGCCCAAAGCCCCAGGTTACAGGGGGAAGACGCATGGACCCCTGAATGGAAGTAGACGAAATTAGTCGGAGTTGGGGACCCTCAAACACACTCTTGACTGGACAGTAGGCACTAAAATAATATATATGGGTAAGGGGCCCCGGCGCCCCGCAAACTGGGCCCCGAGCCGATCGTTAGGGGCCTAAGCCGCTACCATCCTAACTATCGGCTTAGCGGCTTAGGACCTTGGCGACGGCACGTGGCGGGGTAACTGTATTGGGGGCCGCCGGGCGCACATACAGTTTAGATGCTTCAGTGGAGCAGAGAGCTCCGCAGAAATTTGGCCGGTCAGGATCGGGTCTTGGCGCCGGATGCACGGGCGCATGCGCTCATCACGCTGCCCCCCCGGGGCGGCCTGGTGACCACACCCCGAAAAAAAGACCGGGAGCAGCGACCGGGGGAGCGAGGTTTGGAATGCTTAGGGGATTACTTTTAATTGCGTATTCATGCTGGGGGCCTATTACTATGTTATATTCGGAGGGGGGCTATTATCTATTGTTATATGTGCAGGAGGGCTGTTATCTATTTTTATATGTGCAGGGAGGGGGGGTTTACTACTGTTTAATGTGCAGGAGGGGGGGCTATTACTATGTATTGTCAGGAGGGGGGGCTATTACTACTGTTATATTGCGGGAGGGGGGCTATTATCTACTGTCATAGTGCAGGGGGGGGGCTATTTCTACTTCATATGTGCGGGAGGGGGGGTATTTTTCTACTTATATACTGCAGGAGGAGCTATAATCTACCTACATATGGCTGTGAGGGCCATAACCCACCTACATATTGCGTGAGGGCCCATAAACCCTACAAAGTGCTGTAACTATAAACTACCCACATATGTGCTGGTCCTATAAGCTACCTAATTAAAAACGTCGTGGGCCCCTTTAAAACTATCTTATACCTGCTGGGACCTAAACCTGCCTATATACCTGTGGGGGGAAAAAAAAAACCCCCCTAAACCTGGCTATATACCGCTGGGGGAACCTAAACCTGCCTATAAAACCTGCTGGGGGACCAAAACCCGACTATATACCTGCTGGGGGACCTAAACCTGCCTATATACCTGCTGGGGAAACCTAAACCTGGCTTTATACCTACGGGGCGACCTAAACCTGGCTATATACCTGCTGGGGGACCTAAACCTGGCTATATACCTGCTGGGGGACCTAAACCTGCCTATATACCTACTGGGGGATCCATAACTTGCCTATCTACCTGCTGGGGGACCTAAACCTGCCTATATACCTACTGGGGGATCCATAACTTGCCAATATACCTGCTGGGGGAAATCCATAACCTGCCTAAATACCTGCTGGGGACAATATAAACTACACACCTACCTACTGGGAGATATATAAAGTATATAACCACCTTCTGGGGGGCGATATAACTTACTGGGGACCCTTTACCTTCACTGGGGGACACATAATTTACTGCGTTGTGAATTTGCTAACAGTCGTTAGCCGTTGTTAAGGCCTCAGCTCAAGTCAGTGATAAGAGTTAGCAATCCGACTCCGCGGACTCAGTCGTTGTTAAGCCGGTTGTTATGCCTCAAGTCGATTGTTAAGACCTAGCAATCGTCTACCGGGACTAATGGGTAGTCCTAACTGGAATCAGAAATAGAGCCGTGGAAATTCTCGTGCTTGCTGATACAGGTTGAATTTAGAAGTTGAAAAGATACTAGGTCCACAGCCAGGCTGTGTACTCTCTGTGAGCCACCGTGCTGCACCTCCCTGCTTCTGGAACTTTCCAGCTCATGACTCGTATATATGAGGCCTGCAAAAGAGCTCCCCTGATTGGCTGACATGGCTGAGCCACTTATCCAATCAGGTTACACTGATTTAACTCCTTGTTGCTCTAACCAGTAGGCAAAGTTAAATGCAAGAAATACTGTAGGAAAAACACATAAGAGCAATTACAATAGAACAAAATAAAGAATATCTGGGGATTTTAATGTGATATGAGCTCACAGTGAAAATAGGCATAGAGAGGTGGCTAGTGACGATTGTAGTGGCTGAACTAGTGTTTAGCGATTACGTTGGCCATCGACATCGGTACGATGTCGATAGTCGGCCATCATCGACAAGATAGTCGATATCAATAGTAGAAAATGATCATGACCAGTTAAAGTCTAAAGGGAGAGCAACAACACCTTCATTCTTATACCCAAACAGGGCTGGAGAATCTGGAAGTTAACATCCACAACAGTCAAATGGATATGTGCTACATCTTAGCAACACACTTCGGTTTTATAAAATCACAGAAAAAAAATCACAACCATTCACATCCCGTCCGTTGCACCACAGCATGAGCCATAAACCTGCATTGACCCAGAAAAATAAAAAGTGCCAGAAGGCAGTATGATTTGAAACATCATTGTACTTGAACTGGACATTGAATATCCCTTTCTTGGAACGCAGCATGAGCTCCAAACCTGCATGACCCCAGATTTAAAAAGTGCGAAAAAGAGTCTTTCAACCACCATTTTATTTTCCACTGGACATATACTGTCCTTGTCCCCTGTAGCGCTTGCCCCTCCGTATGAGTGCGACCAATTGAGCTTCACTTGGAAATACTGGGTGGTTAACGCTCCTGTTACACCCAGGTCCTTTTTCTTGGGCATTCTTTTTCTCAATTTACTCAATTGTGCTGAGTGAAATGGTCTCGTACATTGTATCTCTGTCCCTTGCTCCATACTCCATGTCCTCTGAATAACCACATCTGGTCAAGTTTTCCTGTACCTCCCTTGTACAATTCAGAGTAATTTTTTACCAGCTATTTTGTCCATGCAAGTTATATAGTAGGTTTAATCTAGAAAACACATTTTTAAAATAGATGGGAATCCCACCATGTCTTTGTTTCTCTTTTTTTAATTGTATTAAATGGGTTGTCTCAATACAGGTATTGCTAGCTATTAGTGTTGAGCGATTTTTATCGACAAAGTTGAAATCGGCAAGGTTTTTATGGTGATCGAAATTTCCAGATCATGCGATAATTAAGGTTAAAATCTGTGCATCAATCATTAAGATCGCGCCTTTTCGGCGCTTCACTGTATTTTGGCGGCCAGCAAATGAGATTTACAGAAATAGAGCATATGGTTGCGATTGGCTGAAAATCACTGACCTCGTTTTACATAGAACAGCGTTTCCTGTTTCAGCCATCATGTCTTCTCAGCGACTCATAGGGATAGACTGCGTTCTGAGCTGTGGCCAAACAGCTCAGCGAAATTTAGTCTATTTCTGCACATAGAAACCTCTACTATTAGCTGTGATCCATTCAATTGTTAGTTAGATTAGGGATTTGAACATTTTACGTAGTTAGCTAGAGAATTTTAAAGCAGGAATAGACTACCACCTTGTAAATTCACGCGTGGAGCAGGGGAGGGGGCCGCGGGTGAAAAAACACAGACAATATCTTTCTATAAAGAACAACTTGGATAAAGTTCACCAAGGACTTAGTGTAGACATTGAAGTGAATGAATCTTATTATTACCAGTTTGCTATTGAAATATTCCTGGATATTGGCAGCCTGACATATTATTGGTAAACATCATTTCTAGTAACTGCAGTCTCTATTGTTACTGCAAAACGCCTCAATTTATTATCAGTATACATTTCAATAGTGTTCAATTTTACCCTTACACCTGTGACTGTTTGATATATTCCACATGCACTTAAAATACAAACCAGCAATCTTGTAGTCAGCACAGGTTGTTTGTGCCAAAAATACCGTGTAACCGTACGAAAACATCACAGTTACGGTGTTTTTAGACTTTTGCGCACCCAGTTCTGGTTCATTGAACGCAGCCTCAACGTAAATCTTGAAAACAGCTATTCTATATTTCACCACAGGTGAATTGAAAGGTGCAAAAAATACCGTTTTAATATCAAAAACATAACATTTACGTGTTGTTTTGACGTTTTGCGCACCCAGCACTGTCATTACGCAGCATCTACTAAATCTTAAAACAGCAATTCTATATTCACCACACGTAGATTGAAATTGTGCAAAAAATACAGTTTATTATATCAAAACATAAACAATTTTTACGTGTTTTTTGACTTTTGCGCACCCACACTGTTCATTGACCAGCATCTCGAAATCTTAAAACAGCAATTCTATATTCACACAGGTGAATTGAAAGGTGCAAAAAATACAGTTTATTAATCAAAACATAACATTTACGTGTTTTTTGACTTTTGCCCGCACCAGCACTGTTCATTGACGCAGCATCTACGTAAATCTTAAACAGCAATTCTATAATCACACAGGTGAATTGAACGGGCAAAAAAATTCCGTTTATTATACAAAACATAACAGTTACGTGTTTTTATGACTTTTTGCGCACCCAGCCTTTTTCATTGAACCAGCATCTACGTAATATCTTAAAACAGCATTCTATTCACCACAGTTGAATTGAAAGTGCAAAAAATACAGTTTATTATATCAAAACATAACAGTTTACGAGTTTTTTTGACTTTGCGCACCAGCACTGTTCATTGAATCAGCATCTACGTAAATCATAAAACAGCATTCTATATTCACCACAGGTGAATTGAAAGGTGCAAAAATACCGTATATTATTCAAAAACATAACAGTTACGTGTTTTTTGACTTTTTGCGCCCAGCACAGTTCATTGACGCAGCATCTACTAAATCTTAAAACAGCAATTCTATATTCACCACAGTGAATTGAAAGGTGCAAAAAATACCGTTTATTATATCAAAACATAACCAGTTACGTGTTTTTTTGACTTTGCGCACCCAGCACTGTTCATTGACGCAGCATACTACGGTAAATCTTAAAACAGCAATTCTATATTCACCACAGGTGAATTGAAAGGTGCAAAAAAATACCGTTTATTATATCAAAACAATAACGTTACGTGTTTTTTTGACTTTTCGCACCCACACTGTACATTTGACGCAGCATCTACGTAAATCTTAAACAGCAATTCTATATCACCACAGGTAATTAAAGGTGCAAAAATAAGTTTATTATATCAAAACATAACAGTTTTACGTGTTTTTTTGACTTTTTTGCGCACCCAGCACTGTCATTGAAGCAGCATCTACGTAAATCTTAAAACAGCAATTCTATATTCACCATGAAGGGAAGGGAAAAAAGAGGGGGGGGGGGGGGGGGGGGGGGGAAAAGGTGAATTGAAAGGTGCAAAAAATACAGTTTTATTATATCAAAACATAACAGTTACGTGTTTTTTGACTTTTGCGCCACCAGCACTGTCATTGACGCAGCATCTACGTAAATCTTAAAACAGCAATTCTATATTCACCACAGTGAATTGAAAGTGCAAAAAATACACGTTTATATTAATTTCAAAACATAACAGTTTACGTGTTTTTTGACTATTGCGACCCTGCCACTGTTTCATTGACGCAGCACTACGTAAATCTTAAAACAGCAATTTCTATATTCACCACAGGTGAATTGGAAAGGTGCAAAAAATACAGTTTATTATACAAAACATAACAGTTACGTGATTTTTGACTTTTGCGCCCCCCCCCCAGCACTGTCATTGAAGCAGCATCTACGTAAATCTTAAACAGCAATTCTATATTCACCACAGGTGAATTGAAAGGTGCAAAAAATACAGTTTTATTATATCAAAAACATAACAGTTACGTGTTTTTTTGACTTTGCGCACCAGCACTGTTTTCATCTTGAACGCAGCATCTACGTAATCTTAAAACAGCAATTCTATATTCACCACAGGTGAATTGAAAGGTGCAAAAAATACCTGTCAGCAACCACCTGCTATACCTTAGAACTTGCTAACTGTGTTTGCCCTTAAGTTTGCCCTCAGCCAAGAGGTGATCGTGTCTCAGCTGGTTGCCCATCTTGTTTCCTGTTTCCTGTTCCTGGTTCCTATAAACCTCCTCATGCCTGATGTCCATTTGCTTGAGTTATTGTGTTTAAGCTCCTGCTGTTTTGCATCCTCTAGCCTGGAACTTACCTACCCGTTAGTTCCTCTCATTTGCGGTTTACCCTGCCAATCCCTCAACCTACGTACCATCTACTGTGCTCCTGCTGACCTTGCATGGATCCAGTCTCCCTCCTCTGCTGCTCCGGTTCCAGTCTCATAATTGCCTCACTGTGTTCCAACCATCCTCGCCATTGGATTCCAGCTGTATCCAATATTATCGGACAGGATAGCTCAGCACAAAATGGAGTCCGCTGGGCTGGGAGTCCGGAAGCTCCGCAATCAAACAGCATCAGACTGCTATGGCTAACATGCGCACTGAGATCCAAGCCTTGAAAGTCAAATGTGACGCTTATGAAGCCAGACTGCCATAATATCCAAGTGTATGGATCAAGCGAGTTCCGGAACAACGTGAAAACTTGGCACGCATTTTTCCGACCGGATGGTCCACCTGGAGAGTCAAGCCTCGGACCACCCACTTCGGTCCCTATCATGAGCCCGCAATTGCCACCCTTCAGATTCGGGGAGATCGTGACAAATTCCGGGTTTCCCTCAACAAATGAAGACTATACTTCGACCCAAACCCTCGCAATTCCCTACCGACAGATCGAAGGTCCTGTGAATCATCAGCTGCTGACACACAAAGCAGTGCCTTGGCTATCCATTAAATGAAACTCAAGACGCCCGCTGAATCACCTGGAGGAGTTCATTGACGCCATGAGTCAGATGTTTGACGATCCCAATCGAGGTTGCTACA
Organism: Phyllomedusa bahiana; assembly: GCA_025379985.1. Classification (NCBI taxonomy): domain Eukaryota; kingdom Metazoa; phylum Chordata; class Amphibia; order Anura; family Hylidae; genus Phyllomedusa; species Phyllomedusa bahiana. The sequence goes on from JAODAL010059673.1 coordinate 15,449, forward strand.
GCTGAAGCTGCAATACTATCCTTGCTCCCATGTCCAACGCCCGGTGGGGGGGGGGGGTTGCCGAGTATGCATGGAGTTCAATGAGGTGGGTCAGTCGACACAACTGGAATGATGCAGCAAAATTGTCTTTTTTTTAGGAAAGGATATCGTAGTGCAATAAAAGATGAATCTGCCCGTGCAGATGCCCTTTAGGATTTGGATCTTTCATTAAATCACTGCATCCTGAATCGATACCAACTATCTGAACGACGACAGGAGAAGTGGGCTACTCTAAATTTGACACTAACAGTTTCCTGCCAGACCCTGCAGCTTTCCTAAGGAACCCCAAGGGAAGAGCCGCTGAGAGCCAGGAATTGAGCCTAGCAAGTGGATTCCGTATAAAAAGTGAGAGCACGGAAAGAAGGGAGCAACGCTCCAGAAAGTCTTTGCTTCTAATGTGAAAGTCTGACCACTTCCTTATCAACTGCCTACCGTCCACTGAAATTGGTGTGGAAGCCAATTATGGAACCACGATAGCTCAGATGAAGAATCAATTGCTTCAGAAACAGACTTATCTAAAAGACATTTATCCATTCCATCTCATCGGTGGCGTCTCATATCAGAAATAAAACAAGACTCTCATTACATCCTTCCCATCAAGTTTTCCTGGTTTAACTCACAATGGGTATCTACTTCAGCGATGATACGACTCGGTTGGCAAGTGGCAAATTTCATGGACCTGTCCTTTTGCTCAGAAGCATGGGGTTAAAATTTCAGAAAAAACTCTCACCTTTGTAATGGAAACGGTAGATGGATCCCACTGAACTCAGGCCAGTGACCAAGAGACAGAACCACTTGAGATCAATTATGACATCCCATCAATCGAGAACTCTGTCTTTCCTGTTGAACTCTTCCCCACACTTCCCAGTCATCCTAGGCCCTACCCTGGCTACAAGCACAGAACCCAGTCATCCAAACTGGGAAACCAAGGAGATAAGCTTCCAAAATTAACACGGGATATCCTTCCCTCAGCTCATTCTGAACAGGGCCCCGAAGACCCAGCTCAAGACATCAGAATATTGATCGCTACCCTCGGAATACAGGGAATTTGCAGATGTCTGCAGCAAACAGAGAGCAGACCAACTCCCCCCCCCACACCCGACCCTAATTTATTGCCCATAGACCTTGCTTCCATGTGCACCTATACTTTTGGAAACATCTACCCTTTGGCGCCCTGAATTAAAAGCTCTCAAAGACACAAGAAGAAAATCTAGCTAGGGGGTTTCATCCGCACAATCTTCCTCACCCGGGGCTCCCATATTTTTTGTTAAAAAAGAAGTACGGTTCTTTAAGTCCTGAATAAAAACAGATAACTTTAACAAAATTACAATAAAAAATTTCGTTATCCCTACACTGATCCCTACTATCTGGAGAGATGCAGGCATGCGAGGATATTTTACCAAATTAGAATCTACGAGGCGACCCCTACTACCTGGTCCGTATTAGATTCGGCGATGAATGGAAAACGGCATTTAGGTCACGTTACGACACTTTTTTGAATATGCTATTGCTTTTGGCCTTTGTAATGCTCCTCACTTTCCAACATCTTGTCCAATGAACATCTTCAGAGATCCTCCTGGATCAATTCATAGTTATCTTACTTGGACGATATCCCACCTGATTTTCTCCAACTCGATGGAAGAACACCAGAGACATTAAACTTGTTCTGGAGCGCTAAGAAGAACCAACTCTACATTAAGATCGAAAAATGTGAATTCCCAACAGACGAATCCAATGCCTTGGCTAATATTATTTCACACATGGTCTACAGATGACTCTAACGAAGATCAAAGCAATAGTAGACAGCTACTCCCAGAAACTAAAAGAAGTGCAACGCTTCTTTTTTTTTTTAGTTTTTGCCAATTTCTAGTAGACCTTCATAAAGAATTTTTCGGAAACAATTCTCCTATCACACAGTGACTAAGAAGAAAAATGCTTTTGTATTGTCTCCTCAAGCACAAGAAATTCCTTCTCTAATTCTGAGACCAAGTCACTACACTCCCGTATTAGTTCATCCGAGACCCAGACCTCGCCTTCATTGTGGAAGTAGATGCTTCAGACTGTGCTGTAGGGGCCATACTGTCTCAGAGAAACAGGAGACAAGTGTTTTATTGCATCCATGTGCTTTTTTCTCCTCCGACGTTTATCACCTGCTGAGAAAAATTAGATGGTGGGAATAAAGAACTGTTTAAGCTATCGTTGCAGCCTTTAAGGGAATGGAGCATCATCTTCAAGGAACCTCACAACAAATAATAGTTCTGACGGATCACCGTATCTGAATTCCGTGAGTCTGCCAAGTGTCTATCCTCCTCGCCAAGACTCGTTGGAGATTTTCTTAACCAATTCAACTTCTATCTCAGTACAGACCCGATCCCGTAATGGCAAGCAGATGCTCTATCAAGAATGTTCTCCAGTGATTCCGCACCTGCTATTCTCACCTAAAGACCATTGTTCCTGAGTCTAACGTTGTGGTAGTAATTCATAATAAGGACTTGCTCAAAAGAAATTAGGGAAGCCTATAAACACCGACTCCTTACTGTCCCAACTCCTGATGATGTACATTGGTACTTAAGAACAAGATTGGACCCATGGGCAGCAGCTAAACTTACCCGAAAAAGTTCAGACTGAAGATCCTGAGACAAGCCCATGATTCCAAGATGCCGGTCACAAAGGAGTGCAGAAGACGCAGGGAATTTTTATCCCGATTCTTCTGTGCCACAATGATATACAGTATGTAAGGAAGTATGTAACATCCTGTGACATCTGTGGCTAGATGCAAGACCCACGTCTTCACCCACGGGTCCTACTACAGCTTTGCCGATCCCCTCTCGCCCCTGGGGTTCAATTTCCAGATCTTCGTCGTAAGATCTCCTATTCTCTAAAAGGAAAAATACAATTCCGTGTAGTGGACCGACTCACCAAAGCTGCACATTTCAATCCCCATGTACTGGTCAACCCTCTGCAAAAGACACTGCGGATCTCATACTTCAGAATGTGTTTCGTCTTCATGGAGTTCCTGATGAAGTTTTATCTCGATCGTTGGTGCAGATACATCAAATTTTGGCGGAGTTTCTGCTCAGCACTGAATTGATATAAATCTATCAACCGCCTTCATCCACAATCTAATGGACAGACTGAACGCACAAAACAACCCTGGAACAGTAATCTTCGATGCTACATTTCTCATCTACAAGATGAATTGGCTGATCAGCTTCCTTTTGCCGAGATTTCGTATAATAATCCCGAAAATGCTCCACCAAACAGACTCCGTTCTTTGCAAATTGGGGTACCATCCAAATAAATCTTCCAAATTCCCTAGCTGTTCTCATATTCCAGCTGCCCGGAAAGATTCTCTGCACTACAGCAAAATTTACAACTACTGAAGGAAACACTAGAGAGGGATTCCAAGAAAGCTACAAGAAGATGCAGATAGACATCGTAAGCCAGCACCAACTTTTAAAGTGGGGGATAAGTATGGCATTTCCACCAGAAAATAGAAACTTAGAGATCCTTCACCAAAACTGGACTGAAGTTGTGTCGGGGCCGATAAGATCATCAAAATAATCATCAAGTACTGTGCCGTCTCTCAAATCCCACCATCTATGAATATCCATCCTGTTTTTCATGTGTCTCTACTAAAACCTGCCATTCTAACCCCTTTCCGGGACGTGTGCCTCCTCCCTCCTATGCAGTGAGATTGATGGGCAAGAACAGTTGTGGTGGAGAAATCCTGACCGAAATGTTTCAGAATCGTGTGGGGGGCACTGCAGTACCTCATTAAGTGGCAAGTTATGGGTAGGCAATAAAATTCGAGGGAACCTGTGAGGTAACATCAATGCTCACGACTGATCAAAAGATTTCATCAAAGACATCCGAAGACCGAGTCATATATCGTCCAGAAGGCCGCAGTTGATGTGAGAAATGTCAGCAATCCCTCCGGCTATACTTCAGAACTTGCTAACTGTGTTTTTGCCCTTAAGTTTGCCCTCAGCCAAGATAGGGATCGTGGTCTCAGCTGTGCCATCTTGTTTCCTGTTTTTACCTGTTCCCTGGTTCCGTATAAAGACTCTCAAGCCTGATGTCCATTGCTTGAGTATTGTGTTTTAAGCTCCTGCTGTTTTGCGCCCTCTGGCCTGGAACTTACCTACCCGTTAGTTCCTCTCATTTGCGGTTTACCCTGAAAACCCTCTCATACCTACGTACCATCTACTGTGCTCCTGCTGACCTTGCCTGGATCCAGTCTCCATCTCTGCTGCCTCCGGTTCCAGTCTCTATTTTGCCTTCACTGTGTTCCAACCAGTCCTCGCCATTGGATTCCAGCTGTATCCACTAGTATCGTGACAATACCGTTTATTATATCAAAACATAACAGTTACGTGTTTTTTGACTTTTGCGCACCCAGCACTGTTCATTGACGCAGCATCTACGTAAATCTTAAAACAGCATTCTATATTCACCACAGGTGAATTGAAAGGTGCAAAAAATACCGTTTATTATACCAAAACATAACAGATACGTGTTTTTTTGGATTTTTTGCCCAGTCCAAAATTTGTTGAAAAGACACCTTGCAGTTAAATTTGAATCCAGCAATTTGTTTTGATTAGAGGGATTTGAGAATAGCTGTGATTTGCCGTCTTTTAATAAGAGACTTTCAAAACTATTCCATACCTTCTCAAATTTTTAAATATTTCTGACATGGAGCGAAAAAATGCAGGTGGTAAGCGAGCAAAAGGGGGGTAGCACATGGAGGTAGAGGTACGAGAGAAGGTGTCCTTCCAGTGCTGGCGACAAACACGCATGCCAGCGGATCCGTCAGTTGCACGCCCGTCAGGCCTGTCATCGCTGGGTCCGGGCCCGGTAAATCTAAGTAAAGAAAATCGTCGCCAATCTGTCCTTCAGTGGTTAATGCAACCTGCATCTAGCAGTCTTCCCTCCTCGTCCTCGCAGTCACGGCCACAAATGTCGTCATCAGCATCATCAGCATCTGTCCAACATGAAGCACCCAAATGTCAACTCGTGTCCCACCACTGTGGATAATCCATTTTCTGAAGACCTCTTTGATGACAAAATGCGGTTGGGGTCAGAAGGCATGTTAAAGATCAAGAGGCCAAAAAGGATGATTTTCTCTGCTCTGACGCCCAGTTACTGATGCCATCAGAGAAGGTGAAGGAAGCCGGTCAATCGGCAAAAATACCGGGCGGACCGCAAAGCATTGCAGTCCCCTTGCTTGTAGCCCACAGCTTCTGGATGCAGAAAGTCAGGACGACCAAGTCACCTGTGTTGATGATGATGATGATGACGACATTGCGGATCCATCCTGGGCTTTTCCGCAGAATTTGCTTGCGAGCGCTTCATCAGTGGACGAGGAGGAAGACGATGGGGTAGTGTCAATACGGGTCCCGCCACAAAAAGAGAGAGAGGGCGGTCGCAGAAGTCCGCTGATATGATTCCGCCAGCCACGGTCAGCGCAAACCCCCCTCCTCGCTTATCGCCGTCAAAAAGGTCCAGGACCTCTCAAGCCTGGGCCTTCTTTGAGCAAGCCTCTGATTCACCCAGCGATGTCATATGCGCCTATGCCGTAAACGCATAAGTAGAGGCAAGAACCTAAGTGGTTTTAAACCCCCACCAACATTGTCTAGTCACATGCAGCGAATGCATGAGTTGAAAGGAGGGAACCACTTGGCCAAAAAAGGCCAGACCCACGCCGGGCCTCCCAACCCTTGTCACACCCTCTGTCTCCCCCCCTCCTCCCCGCCACCACCAAGCGTTTCACTGCCATGTCCTCAGAGTCATGATCAGGATCAGCCTCCGCTTCAGCCCCACCGCGCCCAGTACCACCAGCACCACCGAGACCCCTT